>WJSH01005798.1:47243-110443 GCA_009757365.2 Lepidium campestre
AGGTTTGAGATCAAAGAGTTTGCCACCAATTGAGAATGAGACAACAGGCATCGACGACATTTTCTCACAGTCCACTGCTGATTGTAGGTTCTTGCTTGGTATATGGTTACAGAGCTAAAGATTTTACAAAGATTAGAGTTTGAACATGATTATGTCCAAAAAAAATAAGGTTTCCACATACACTACCAAAACTCACCTCAGCAGCATAAGCGAGTATACGTTCTTGTGTAGTATTTTGAGTCAATTCGCTCTCCATCCACACGGCTGCCATTTCACAGGCGCTGCACATTGCTTCGTTTAGAATTTCCGATCCATCTTGTACTACTGACTGAATCCCCATACTGCAGAAAAAAACATGTAGAGTTTAAGTTTGATGTCTGACATTTTTTTGGACATGGACTATGTCAGTACTGACCTCACACTTTGTCCCCCATCATAACCGCAGAGTCCTATACTGAAGCATACCTTCCTTGGATCCTCCTGTAAATCAAAAGATGCAGAATTCAAGATTAAGTACTGCTTATATATATAAGTGTGAATATGTTTGTATAAGCAGTGATTTCAACCTTAGATAGAAGAGAATCCAACATGGTTTTTCCGTATTGATCCACCACAGCCTTGCATTCACGGCTTACGATTCCTTCCGCTCCAATTGCATGATTGATCATCGTGATGACAGTCTAAACAGATAGAAATGCAAAAGCAAAAGAACTTCTCAGCATGTTTCAGATGATAAATTGTGAATTCATCATCAAACTTCAGTGATATCTTCCTCACCCGAGGACCGGTAAGCAGAGAAGTTCCAGAGTCAGCAATGGCAGAACAACCCTTAGAACAATACCCTGAATTACATAGAAATGTCAGATGTCAAAACTTACATATAAAAGACTCAAAAAACATGTTGAAACTGTAGCATTTCAATAGCTTACTCACCAGTTGGTTTGCCAGCAATTTGGAGATCACCCATGTCAAATTGCCAGTAACCTTTATGTGTCACAGGAACATAAGTATGCTCTCCTTGAAAGTGCTTTGTGTCAACTCCTCCAAAAACAATTTCACCACCTTCTTGATCTTTCGGGTTACGGTTAAGCCAGAAGGAAAATATGGGGTCCTTAACAAGACCTTTGTCTAGCATGTTATACCTATAGATTACATCATATTAAACCAACCATTCAGAACTCATATAGTATCGCAAGAGTCTTTTAATCAGACAAAGCATCAAATGAACATACCAAACAGGAGTTGAATTTCCTACAGAGATCTCTTTGAAACCCAAACCGAGGATACCATCAAACTTTGCCACCAAGAATGTAATACCAGGCTCACTAGTAGCCTCTATGAATTCCTGTGTTGACCATTTAGACGTAAGCAACAAGATCTTATAACAAAGAAAATTTCAAGCATATTCCGATATATGTAAGAAGATGAATCGAGTTTTACCTGATCCTTGATAACAAGTTCACCAACTTTAACATCATCATTGCTAAAGTAACCAGAAATAGCACCTGTCCCATACCGAATCGACGCAGGTTTTCCTGTAATCTCAAATGGGTTTTATTGTCAAAAACTATCTTAAATTATCTCAGAAGACAAGCTTGAAAACAAAAAAGCAAGAGGAATGGAGAGAACAAACCGTTCTTTTTGTATGAGGATGACTTGCTTGCTGCGTACCTCGAGTGAAAGTAACAAGCAACCTGTAAAACATTAAACAGAGATATTTTGTTTTGGTCTATTGGGAAGAAGGATACAATAGCATTTTCACAATCAGTGTAGCATTCTTAAGATCAACTTAACGGCTAATGCATACCGATAAGTAACATTTAGTAGATGGAATCCAGAGATTGGAGCTTCCAGTATCAAAGACGACAGTGAACTTCTGAGGTGGAGTACCAACGGTAATGTCACCATAGTATTGAGCATCCAAATAGTTTTTAAGTGGAACTATATCCGCATTTGCTAAGTCGAGGTGAAATAGGCCTTTGGACGAAGCTCGGTTTTTCAAAAACAGCTGAGAAGCTATCCTGTTAGCCCGGTCTAGTTTCCTCTTCTTCAATTTAATTCTGACTGTTCCATCATTGTTTTCCTTACACGAGGCTTTTGATATGAAGATCAAACATGAAAGCAAACACACCAGCAAGAAGGATTGGAACCTAGTTCCCATTTTTACCTGTCATCAAAAAACATTCTTACATCAAGTTAAAAGAGCAGCAACACAAAATTTAACTTGTTACTGTTCTACACAACCATTAGAAGTCTTATTCAGACCTCCATTTTTTTGTTTTCTTATTCAGACAACCTTGTATACCTTAAAACCATCTAGTGATCTGTTGGATTTAATTCTAATTAAATTTTCTCAACAAAAGATCCAACATTGGTGAATTCCAGGACCAGAATCCACAGATCCTGAGATCTCTAAATTAGTTTTACAAAATAAAGTAGAATTATAGAAAATCTTATAGGTGTTATAGAAAAGTTAAAAGTTTAACTACTTTTATTCATAACTTCAGCAAGATACCAAAACAAGAAGTGTTAAAGATCCAATATAAGCCCCACACAAGAATCAAACAAACCCAGATTCTATCAAATAGTTCTTAATAGTGAAGCATATAAGAAAAACACACAGAAAATATTCCAAATTATAAATGGGAGCAGAAGAAAAAATAAAGTAGCAAACAAAGATTCACCAAAGAAATGGAATCTGGAAAATATCAAAGAAGTAGAAGAACACTCACAGAGAAAATGTTGGTAGGGATTCTTAGAGCTTAAGTTAACAAGACGAAGAAGAATGGTGCAGGGGTTTATATTTATAAGTAGATGACTTAGAAGAGAATCTAAGAATGGTGGAAGACAAAGTTTATTTTTACTGTCAATGTCAATACATTATATAAATTTAGTTGTTGCTTGCGAGTGGAAAATATCAAAGTATATGGAGGAATTAAATTAAAGTTATTTTACCAAAAAAAATAAAAGTTAAAAATGTGAATTAGATTCATAAGCAAGCGTCACGTTTATGAAACCTTGCTTGCTCTGCGTGGGCCTTTAGACAGATCAGCAAATTCTGTGTTTTCTTTTTAAGGAAAAAAATGCAATTTTTACTTTAATCTTTCCACCCTTGGATTATGTTTTATGTTCATTTTGACCCCAATATTTTACTTCAAAAGTTTAAATTACATTTTGCATAAACTTCTTGGATAATTTAAACTATGTGTAGATTAATGCACTTTTCTTTTCAATCTCCTTGGATAATACCTTCGTTAAGTCTGTTTCCTAGATCAAGCTCATCCTATTTAAAGTGTGCAAGGCAGAAACTTATCAGTTAATATATGTGTTTATATCTTCTACTCAATTAATCCTTTAAAGTTTTTATCCATTAATATACATAAGGATCTGTAATTAGTAATAACTACCAAGTAGTTTTTTTCTAAATAGGTCATGAGTTCAAGTCTATCTGAGAGGAGTCTGCTCTCCAAAGGAGAGTTAAATTAAATAATTTGGACTTTCGCCCTAAGAGAATGTACGAGCCTCAGTCTAGAACATCTTAGTCATAAAAAATTTTTAGTAATAACTAATACTAGAACAAATAGAAAAATAATAAATAAGTATAATTATAGTAAAAAAGTTAATATAACAAAATTTTAATATAAAATGTATAATTATTTCAATATTAACTTATGCAATATTTTTTTCAATTTTAAAAAGATTGAAGTTATTTTAGTTTTAAATTGGCATGGATTTTTTTACTAATTTAAAAAATCAATTCAATCTTTATATAATATTTTATACAATATTTTTTATATTATCTAGAATTTTGGTTTGGAATTTTATTATATATATTTATTCACTGATATAGGTTTGTTTCACAATAGGTACGCTTCACGTTGAAACCATGCGTAGGTCCAAGCTTGGCAATAGATATATCCTTGGACCTTTCTAAGACAGTAACGTCTATAAACTTTGTCACATTAATAATACCATTTCTAGTTGATCCGTAGTTAATTAGTTCATACATTAATGGGAATGATTCATAAAAAAACAATTAAACTCTTCAGAAATGATACCTACACATTAACTAAACCTATGAAATTTTCACAAGAATATGTTAAAAGTTAAAACAAATTTTTTTTGTTTTTGTGTTGCACAATTAGAATAAAAGATGAATTGTTTGATTGGTATATTGCTGCAAATGGAAAATATAAGGTTGCTTTGAGTTGTTTTACAAGCAAACGCCTTCACGTTATTGACACTGCATGGGACCCATGCTAACACGTTTCGTTAAAGTTTCAACTTTTTGATATTTCACATTTAACCCCTTTCATTTTCTCTTATTTTAATTCTAACCCCTTTATTATTGTTTCTCACTATTTCCCAATCTTTGAAATCTCTGATACTTATTTTTTTTATAACTGAGAGGTTCTGACTTTTAGGGAATCACCGACTCTAACTATTCGGGACCTTGTGTCATCTTCTAAAGAAAACCAGGATTTTCGACATTGAAAATTAATGCATCATCCTTCGGGAAAACCCATGTAAATGCACATAGCCAACTGAAAATAATTAGTGTTTCACGTTTAAGGAGAATTGATCTCTGGCCTAGATCAACATTATGACTTCCTCTAGATTTAGCGTAGATATATTCAAATTCTTGACTATATATTGGGCTAAAGGACATCGAGAAAGTTATTTAGATATTCCAATTTCTCAACTATGTTTTTATTTGGGTGTGGACTCATTCTTCATTTTCACAAAAATCAGCCCAAATTTGACCCTTGAATTGTATACTTAATCAACTTTCGAAATGATGCGACACTTTTTCTATCTTTCATTTTTTAATTAGCACTTGATCGTCGACACAATCCCAAGTCCAAAGCCAACATCAACTAGCCTAAACTCAAGAGTCTAAATTTGTTCATAATGAAACATGGACACAGAAGAATCAAGACGGGTCCAAGAGATGCATTTGACGTCATAAGAATTAAGTAGGTTTTTTTTTTATAAAAGAAAGTACAGGTCTGTGAAAGGGTTCTGTGTATGCAAATTGGCCGAAAGAATTTGCTTCTATCCATATAATGTTTAAGACAATGTGTTTTGTTTCTCATAATAGGTGGACTGAACTTGAAACTTGTTAGTACCCCAAATCCGTCTCTTACGAATTGACCACAATATCTCAGACAAAATTAAATTTTGGAAAGGTTAATTAAGAGCAATTTGTATATATGACCATGGAAAAAATTGTCGATCATACACAGAAAAGATAAAATAAATAAATTGCTCTCAAAACTCTTACTAAAATCCAAAATGTAGAAAAAAACAAAAAACGACCGAGAAATAAAACCCTACCGGAAACAAATAGAAAAAAGGTTATTGCCTATTGTCAACGTTGCTCGTCGTAACGTTAGTGTTATTATTGTTCACATTCTGCTGATTATTCGAACCGTTGATAATAGATGTTATAGCTGCAGCTAAAGCCGCTGCAAAGTTGGGATTCGAGGCTATTGCGGCAGTAGCTGCGTTAACGCTATCGCCAGCGTTCAGCGGCTGAGTCGGTAACTGTAAACCCGAGAACTTGGATTGTTGCTGGTTGTAGTACAAAGCCTGACTCATCATTTGAGGCAAAACCGAGTGGTTCAACTCCGCGAAACCAGATCGTTGAGAGAATTGCATCAACGGGTTATTAGTTGGATTGTTACCGGTGGCTGAGTCTGTGAGGTCTAATGTAATGGTTGGAAATGGTGCAGAAGCTGAGATAGTGGCCATACTTGTGGAACACGGCAAGATTGTTCGAGCTAATAGATTTGTTGGATTCATTAAGCCGTCTTGGCTAGACATTGTGGAACCTGATAGGAGCATGCTTGCGGCCGCGTTTGTGGTTGAAGCCATGCTCATAGCTGCCGGAGGTAATATATGGTTATGAGTTCCTTCATAAGTTGTTATGAGAATGGTTCTGTCTTCCGCACAACGTTGCACCTAATTAGGTCATCATTAAAATTAATTAGAAATACAATATTAAACTTAAATCGGGGCGAATCCTACAAATTCCACATATATATATAGAACCCTAATACATGGTTAAGTACCGTACTTGCTTGCGAACTGGGCATCCAATGGCCATTGTGCAACGATAATAAGCTCGAGGACAAGGATTTCCTTTGGCCATTTTCTGTCCATATTTTCTCCATTGACATCCATCACTTAACTGTAAAACAGTCTCATTGAAGTTAATTAACATTTGAATAGATCAATCCTTATATAGAGACGTTCTAGAGAAGAAGATTGATTAGAGTTATGTACCATGGGAGCTTCAGATCGAGCACGAACCGAGACACGAGCTTTACGCATGGTGGCTTCTGCGGCTGATTGCTCGATGACATTTCCATTGCCATTGCCAATTCTGCCATTGGTTGAGGACGTTTGGTGTTTAGGAACTTTGTTAGGGGTTCTCCAACCATTAGATTCAGTTTCTGTACTTTCTTCTCCCACAAGTAATCTCTTTCCATTTTGACGTAAGATTGATTTCTCTAGAAGCGATTGTGGAGATCCTGACCGAACCGTCGTCCTTTCCTCGGACGATCCTTCATCAGACGCTGGTCCCAAATCGATGAACTGTCTCGGAACCATTTCAGGCGCTCCATGTTGGTTCGTGGCGTTATCTTTGTTCTCAGTCGTAGGCTGATGAAAACAAGAGTTTAAAACCTTAACAAATCATACTTAGGAGGATTTAATTAGATCAATTTTAATTTAATAAACGAGTGTTAATTAATTAATTACCAAATGATGATGATCTTCTTGTTGCCTCATGACAGCAACAAGTTGCACTTGTAAGGAGTTCACGTTATTGTTTGCCTCATTTAGCATTACCTTTAGTCTTTGATTATCTTCACTCGCTTTCTTTAGCTCTTCTCGAAGTTGTGCATTCTACATTATATCACACTAGCTAATGAAAATGTCTCTTATGGATTAAATATAAGAAAACTTATTAAGCTACATAGATTAAAAAATCGACGAGATTTCTTTTTTGATAACCGAGAGGTTCTGATTTATAGGAGATTGCTGATTCCAACTATCCGACTAGTAGGGACCCACGTCATCATGTACTAGGGACCGGGATCTCTGACACTAAGAGTCGACACATGAAATGGAGGCCTGGAAGCCTATATGAATGTCAATGGCGAAGTGATACCGATTTGATGGAATTTGATTATGTTTTATTTATTTTTGTATTTGTTTTGTTAGATAAACATTTTGAGTTAAACTAAGATCTGGTAATTGAGGTTCTATTGTCAACATTGAGTTACTTATGTTTCTTTATGATACAAAAAAAAAAAGAGCTGTAATAATATAACAAATGTACCTCAGACTTTGTACGCTTCTCTTCCGTATCCATAGCCAATTGATCATCCCCTACTGACTCGTCGCTTCCCGTATGAAGATTAAGTCCAGTCTATTTACAATAATCATATAATTTTCAACAAACAAATTTTCCATCTTTAAAAAATCATTATCTGTAGTTTAATTACTAATATGGTAAAGACAAATACTTACATTGATATGATCCGTAGAACGATGATCATGATCATCAACACGTGAATTCTCCCTTTTAACATGGATCAAATGAGACTGATCATCGGCAATAATGTTCTGATCATCACGTGAAACCTTATCTCTCTTCTCCGCTGATCTGAAAAAGTCAACCTCATCCACCACCGGCCGATGATTCTGCTCATCTGACGACGGCTTTTGATAGTCACGAGAACCTCCAAGACTTACTGGAAAACGAAACATTTCTTTCTCTAATCTCTCTATAGATATCTTTATAAAGATCTTTTTCTCATTTGGTTATCTTAAAGATGTTTGATAGATAGCATAGATTGTAATATTGTTAAAACTACGTATGGATACAGATTTGTTTGCCGATTATGAGAAAAAGAACATAATCTAATCTTTTATTTAGTGTGTTGATTTGTGTGTGAAGTGATTGTTCCGTACAATATCGAATCCTGAAGATATATATAGAGATGTGAAGAAGATATCTTAGAAGAGAGAGAGATAGAGAGATACTTTGTCAATGTAGAAAGGAGAGAGAAGAGAGACTTTATTATCGAACCAAATGTTTCAGCTACAAATATGGTTTTGACATGGACTCAGATAATGTCAATTTTTCTACTTATCATATAAATAAGATTATATGTGATATATGTAAACTCTATGTATAATAACATTGGAGAGAGATTTGTAAAGATTTGTTTTGGTTTGATTTGCGTCAGTGTGGACGTCATTTGTCTTCGTGGAACCACATTATTAATAAATGTACCAGACCAAACCATTTTGTATTATATTTTGAAACACATTATTGCTGTCTTTCTGAATCATACATACAATTCGAAAAGAGAATTTTTTACTATTGCTTACCAAAAGAGCAAAATGGTTTTATTATTGTTATTGTCATCGAAGAGCTATGGTTTATAAAAGACATTTTCTTGGTTTATTTTGTTATTTCATGTTCTTAAAATATTGGGTTAATTGTTCAAGCTAGCTCTAAGCATTCAGGTGTTTGAGTCGGTTTTGAGTAAATTTTATTTGTGTCTGAATCATTCATATATATCGGTTTGCTTTCGAATCGGGTCAAGTGAGTACAAATTTTTTGTGTGTTACAATTTTCTTTTCTTTTTAACTGAAAGTAATTTAAACCTAAATAAATAACAGAATTATTAGACAAAAAAGTAGGGTATATACTCTATATATACCCTATTACTGGACAAAAGAATTTCTAAACAAATTAAGACATTAATCTAAGAAATAATTTGTTCAAAGATTTGTCCTAATTAGTAAAGCTTTCAATCCTTGGTTGGTTGATCAAGTCAATATATGAGCTTCACGGAAGAAAACACTATTTTTAGAGAAGAATTTCTTGCAACTAATTCTTTTTATAGATTATTGTTCTCTCTATTTTTTGGACTAAATTAAGATATTTTCTTTTCTTTTTTCTAGAACAAAAAGACTTTTGACTTGTTCATAAAATCAATAGATCATAAAATAGAAAATGAATCTTACCGGTCACAATTAAATCGGCGCTTTCCACGTGATTCATAGTTTCATACAATTAAAAAGCTTTACCTCTATTTAATGTTATTAAACAAATCAGATTATAAACTCAGACATGTAGGAACATCTGTTGAATTTTGTTAAGACTCCATACATTATATATATTTTAGGGAATATTATCCCACCTTAGAAGTTAGAAGGAATCATAACTAGTACATATATGATCTGAGTCCCTCCACTCATTGCCAATTGGTTTTGAATTGAAAACTCATTATCTAATATAGTATTAGAGTCAACAATCTACGCTGTCCAACCCGATTCGACCCAAAGTTGGTCTAATAATCGGCAACCCGTGCTCAAAATTGGTGTCGTCGATCCATCTCCGAACTATTGAAATCAATGGCCAAAGAACCATTATCTCAAGGGGGCGTATTAGAAAATATTATCCCACATTGGAAATTGGAAGGAATCATAACTAGTATATATAAGATTTGAGTCTCTCTATTCATTACCAACTAATTTTGAGTTGAAAGATCATAATCTAATAATATATACGACTTAAGATTATTTTGTGTATTGTATGTAACAATCTTATATAACTAATGTTGTCGTGGTTTAGTAGTCAAGAGAGTTACAATGAAAGATATACAAACCGAAATGGACTAATTATTCTGAATACTACGAAAATTGGGGAATATGCTATAAAAATGATCTAAAATTTAAATTATAATTTTTTACAAATTGCTGTCTAAGATCTAAGACACATTTAAGAAACATATAAACCTAAAATCCAATACACTTAATAACAAACAAACCAATATATTCCCCAAATTAAATTAATGAAATATTTATTTCTTCAATTTCCTAGTCATGGTGAACTGTTCTCGTTTCGATGTAATTTTTTTTTAAAATTGAATGGTTGATATTTTTTTTCCTTTGCTCTTTTACTCTCTTCCACTTCTCTGAACTTCTTTTATCTTCGTTTCTTTTCCGGGTCCAGAAATTTGTTCGTTGTTCATCTTGTCAACATTATCCATCACACTAAAATCTTATAAATTTTAACAACTTATAAGATTTTTTATACATAGTTTAATAAAAACTTTCTAATTACTAAAACTAATATTTTACAATTATAAATATTTCATAAATTTAAATTTGGTATATATATAATATTACAAATTTCTAATTCAAAACATATCTATATTAAAAAAGGAGATACATTTATATTTAAGACATTAGTTGGTGTGTTATTTACAATTGATGTCATTGAAAAAAAAATCAAAACAAAAACATTCCAATTCACAATAAATGCTTTGAGGACATAATAATCAAAAACACCATAAAATAAAATTAACATATGGTTAGGATTCAAAATGTATGTTTTAATTTTAGTCGTTTATTCTCTGGTCTACTACTTTTAAATTTTAATTGATCATTAAATTTAAAATCAATAACTTTATGTCATTGAGAAAAAAATATACTCAAATACATTAAAAAAAACAAAGTCAATCGAAAACGGAGATCTATGTAAGATCTTGTCCATGTAAAATAATATACTCAAATACAAACAAAGTCATCGAAAAAATAATACTTTTAAATATTTGTATAATATTTTTCAGCTCTTTATAATTTGGGTGATTTAAGGCAATATACCAAATTTTAATTAAGAAAATTATAACTTTAGCAAAAATATGTATTGTACATAAAAAACGGATCAAAATATCTCTACTCAGCATGTTACCTCGCTAACGTTTTTACCATCATAAACCAATTTCTTCAGTATGTTATCTTGCTAACATTGTTACTATGTTTCGTTTTGTTCAAGTTTTTACAATTCTAAACCAATCCTTGCATGTTAACTTGTTAACATTGTTACCATATTTCGTTTTGTTCACGTTCTTACCATTCTAAACCAATTTCCTAGCATGTTACCTTGCTAACGTTGTTACCGTGTTTCATTTCACATTTTTGCTATTCTAAACCAATTCTTCTTCTTCTTCTTCTTCTTCGGAGTTTAGGCGAAATTTGGAGAGTAAATCCAAATAGTTGTCCAAGTGTTACGAAAATGATGAACTAAGGAATTAGAGGGAGAGACGAGGAAGTTATCGAATATATAAGAGGAGAAAGCGAGTGATCTCTTTGAGAGAAGAGAGATGAAAAAGAGTTAGGGATTTTAGGATCTTAACTTAGATGAGTCGACACAAAAAAAAGGGTTTTGGTAATAACCCGAGTGTGAGATCCAAAATCAAGAGTGGGTGGGTTGAACCCGGTTCGCCGTAGTAATTTTTATATTTCATTAAGGTTAGGCTGTAATTTTTTACGTTTTTTTTTTTTAATTGTAAAAGAAATTCTAGTTTTCTGTTAGTGTTAGAAGTTAGAACGACATTGTTCTGAGACAAAAACTCCAAACAAAATCAGTTTCTTCTACGTAAGTTTGTGATTCTAAAGATTCATAATGGAGCTATGATCAGACCTTCCTCTATGCTAAACTCCACCAAGTCCTTCAACTCTCTCATTAACTATCTCTCATCTCATGGCGATCATCCTCAAGTTCTCTCTACATTCTCTTCCATGCTCGCCAATAGACTCCTACCTGACACTTTTACTTTCCCTAGTCTTCTTAAAGCCTGTGCTTCTCTTCAGATTCTCTCTTTCGGTATCTCGATTCACCAGCAGGTTCTCGTCAATGGTTTCTCTTCTGATTCCTATATCTCATCTTCACTGGTCAGTCTTTACGCGAAATTCGGGCTCTTGGATTGTGCTCGGAAAGTGTTCGACGAAATGCGTGAAAGGGATGTGGTACACTGGACTGCGATGATTGGGTGTTACTCACGCGCTGGAATTGTTAGAGAAGCGTTTTCTTTGGTGAACGAGATGAGATATCAGGGGACTAAACCGGGTCCGGTTACGTTGTTGGAATTGCTGAGTGGTGTTTCGGATAATGCGCAGTTACAGTGTTTACATGCCTTTGCGGTGATTTATGGGTTTGAATGTGATATAGCTACGATGAACTCTGTGTTGAATTTGTACTGCAAGTGTGATCGTCTTGGAGATGCTAAGGATTTATTCGATCAGATGGAACAACGAGATATGGTTTCATGGAACACTATTATTTCAGGATTTGCTTTTGTTGGTAATATGACTGTAATCTTGAAACTTTTGTACAGGATGAAATATGATGGTTTAAGACCTGATCAGCAGACATTTGGAGCCTCACTTTCCGTCTGTGGAACAATGTGTGATCTTGATATGGGCAGAATGTTGCATTGCCAAATTGTAAATACTGGTTTTAATTTAGACATGCATCTCAGAACGGCATTGATGACTATGTACCTAAAGTGTGGAGAGGAGGAAGCTTCATATCAAATACTCGATACCATTCCCAGTAAGGATGTCGTTTGCTGGACAGTCATGATATCAGGACTAGTTCGGTTGGGTAGAGCGGAAAAGGCGCTGAATTTTTTCTCGAAAATGTTACACACCGGATCAGACCTATCGAGTGAAGTAATAGCTAGTGTTATAGCCTCTTGTGCTCAATTAGGTTCCTTTGATTTTGGCACTTCAGTCCATGGTTATGTACTGAGACGAGGATATACACTAGACACTCCTGCATTGAACTCTCTTATCACAATGTATGCAAAGTGTGGCCATTTGGACAAAAGTTTAGTTCTTTTCGAACAGCTGGACGAAAGAGACTTAGTTTCGTGGAATTCAATTATCTCCGGACATGTCCAGAACGGAGATCTATGTAAGGCCTTGTTATTGTTTAAAGAAATGAAGTTCAAAACCATGCAACGAGTTGATTCATTGACAGTTGTCTCACTTTTACAAGCCTGCTCATCTGCTGGAGCGCTCCCAGTAGGGAGACTGATCCACTGTATAGTAATCAGAAACTTAATCAGGCCATGTACCTTAGTTGATACAGCTCTTGTTGATATGTATTTGAAATGTGGTCACTTAGAGGCTGCACAGAGATGTTTCAATTCGATCTTGTGGAAAGATGTTGTTTCATGGGGCACACTCATTGCAGGGTATGGTTTTCATGGTAAAGGAGATACTGCTTTGGAGATATACTCAGAGTTTCTTCGCTCTGGACTAAAGCCGAATCACGTGATTTTTCTTGCGGTTCTTTCCTCTTGCAGCCATAATGGAATGGTTCATCAAGGTTTGAAAATGTTCAGTTCAATGGTTAGAGATTTTGGTGTTCAACCAAATAACGAACACCTTGCTTGTGTGGTGGATCTTCTATGTAGAGCTAAAAGAGTAGAAGATGCGTTCAAGTTCTACAAAGAGAACTTTGTGAAACCTTCAATCGATGTCTTGGGTATAATACTTGATGCTTGCCATGCAAATGGGAAAACAGAGCTTGAAGATATAATTTGTCGGGATATGATCGAGTTGAGGCCCGTGGACGCTAACCATTACGTTAGGCTTGGACATTCTTTTGCTGCGATGAAGAGATGGGACGATGTGAGTAAATCATGGAATCAAATGAGGTCTCTCGGCCTGAAAAAACTCCCGGGATGGAGCAAAATCGAGATGAACGGGAAAACCACAACATTTTTCATGAATCATACTTCACATTCAGATGAAACAGTGTCTCTATTAAAACTTCTTAGCAGAGATACTTATTTGGATACATACTGTGGGGATTTACCGTTACAAATGGTAGGTGATAATGAGAAATTTCAAGCCATTTGAGAATCTAAAAACAATGTAAATTTAAAAGTTGTAACATTAATTACATGTCTCCTGCTCTGCTTATGTTTTGGTAGTGATAATTATAGTTGTTTTCTTGACCATATATGCACAATTCCAATTTCCATATTGGTCTCTATAATTATTTTGAGAAAAATGCCAAATAAATCATGAACTTTCAAATTTTGGCCGGCCTCAACTTTTTGTGGGATATATTAAATCATAAACTTTTAGGTTGACTTTATTTTTATTCACATATTTTTGTTGACTGGTTAAATTTAGTCATGTGGTTAACTTATTTAACAGAAAAATTAAACAGAGTTAGTCTCCGTTATTAACCCCACTTAAATCACAACAAAGTCTATTAAAATCTCCAATATCCCCAAATCGATTTACTAACCCTAAATCAATTTGAGATTTCATAAACCCCAATTCTAAGACACAAGATAATCGTAATACAGCCTGCAAATAACATTTAGTGAATTATATCTACGATAGAGTTTTGTTTTTTTTCATTTCTCTGTTTTTAATTATTCTCTCTCAATTGCACTTGCTTTTCGTTTTGTTTGTGTGTACGTTTTACTTAAATTGAGACAATGATCGACTTCTTGCTTGTTTTGTTCAAGCTCTTTAAGAAATCAATTAGTTATAATCTCATAAAGTGAGCATGAGAATTTTCTTGAAACGTATGGCATCAGATAATGCATTTTGAATCCTTAGATACCTCTGCTAATGCTAATAAACAAGTCCAAAAAATACAATAACTTGACAGCAAAATCAAAGAACAAAAGAAACAAACAAAACAACAAACCATGTTGGCTATCTAAAGTAAAACCAACAAAACCAACTTCACGACACTATGTTTTGGAGAAAAACCAGAGATTCCATCTTAGCTAGAACATTCGAACCATAATCACAAACCTTGTGCTTCTTGTGTTTGTGAACCTTGCGCTTGTGAATCGTTTTGCCGCTGTGAAACGTCTTGTCTTTGTGAAATCCCTTGTGAAACGTCTTGTGATCCTTCTCTGTGGGAAAAAATTTGCCTTTGTGCATCTCCTTCCTGTTTAATTATAATTTATGCAATACGTCAAAAACATGATGTGATTTGAAACCCAATATAGAGAAGAATTAAGATGTAAGCGAACCTGATTTTTTTTGGGTCTACCTCTTGGCCTCTTTGGTTGATTCTCAACACTTGGATTTGTACAAGTTGATGGTATCCTCGGTTTGGGTTTCAAAGAGATCTCTGTAGGAAATTCAACTCCTGTTTGGTATGTTCATTTGATGCTTTGTCTGATTAAAAGACTCTTGCTATACTATATGAGTTCTGAATGGTTGGTTTAATATGATGTAATCTATAGGTATAACATGCTAGACAAAGGTCTTGTTAAGGACCCCATATTTTCCTTCTGGCTTAACCGTAACCCGAAAGATCAAGAAGGTGGTGAAATTGTTTTTGGAGGAGTTGACACAAAGCACTTTCAAGGAGAGCATACTTACGTTCCTGTGACACATAAAGGTTACTGGCAATTTGACATGGGTGATCTCCAAATTGCTGGCAAACCAACTGGTGAGTAAGCTATTGAAATGTTACAGTTTCAACATGTTTTTTGAGTCTTTTATATGTAAGTTTTGACATCTGACATTTCTATGTAATTCAGGGTATTGTTCTAAGGGTTGTTCTGCCATTGCTGACTCTGGAACTTCTCTGCTTACCGGTCCTCGGGTGAGGAAGATATCACTGAAGTTTGATGATGAATTCACATTTTATCATCTGAAACATGCTGAGAAGTTCTTTTGCTTTTGCATTTCTATATGTTTAGACTGTCATCACGATGATCAATCATGCAATTGGAGCGGAAGGAATCGTAAGCCGTGAATGCAAGGCTGTGGTGGATCAATACGGAAAAACCATGTTGGATTCTCTTCTATCTAAGGTTGAAATCACTGCTTATACAAACATATTCACACTTATATATATATATATAAGCAGTACTTAATCTTGAATTCTGCATCTTTTGATTTACAGGAGGATCCAAGGAAGGTATGCTCCAGTATAGGACTCTGCGGTTATGATGGGGCACAAAGTGTGAGGTCAGTACTGACATAGTCCATGTCCAAAAAAATGTCAACACTTTGCACCAATTTCCATATTTTGAGACTCGTTTGGATTGAACGGAGACTAACTCTGATTAATTTTTCTGTTAAGCAAGTTAACGACATGACTAAATTTATTCAGTCAACAAAAATATGTGATTAAAAATAAAGTTAACCTAAAAGTTTATGATTTAATATATCCCACAAAAAGTTGAAGCTTTAAATGGCCAAAATTTGAAAGTTTTGACATTTTTGGGAAAATAATAGAGACTTTTCTTAATGTAAACGTGGAAGGAAAATGGAACTTGAGGTTTAACCTCATCATCATCTGAGAAATGTATAAATAATACTACTGAATCAAACATATCTTAATTCTACCAATTAACCAAACTTTGAGAAAAGAAAAAGACTTGAGGCATAATCAGGGCTCAAGTGTCACACATATTTATGTCATAATTAGATAACTACAAAGCATTGCTAAAAATAGAATTTAATAATGCAAAAAATTAGGAGGGATCCAATACTTGGGGGAGTAAACAAGGAGATCAGTTTCTGGAGAATCTTCTGGTTCAGACAAAAGAGAAGAAATAACTAATTTGCAGAGAGATGACCAGAAGACAGAAGAAGACAGCAAAGGTGGTCACAGGGGTAATGGGACTGTGTATTGTTGCTTACATTGCAGGACCGTCTCTGTATTGGCTTCTCAACGAGAGCTTTGCAGATTCTCTCGACTCCTCTTGCCCTCCTTGTGTCTGTGATTGTTCTTCTCAGCCTCTCCTCTCCATTCCCGATGGTAATCATCATCACCATCATTATGGTTGTCCATCTTTTGTGTTTTTTCACTGGTCACAAAACCAAACTTTTGATGCGTTTGCTTTATTGTTTCTTCTGCAGGACTGAGCAATAACAGTTTATTGGGTGAGTGATTTTCTGATAATAACTTGATATATACACACAGTAAAATGCTAAAATGTTGTATTCATTTGCATTTTTGTTGGTTCTTGTTTTATTATCAAGATTGTATGAAGCGTGGGGAAGGGAGTGAAGAGAGTAGTTTTACTGAAATGGTAGCTGAAGAGTTGAGGCTAAGAGAAGCACAAGCTCAAGAAGACGAATGGCGCACAGACAGGTTGCTTCTAGATGCTAAGAAAGCAGCATCTCAGTATCAGAAGGAGGCTGATAAATGTAGTATGGGAATGGAAACTTGTGAACAGGCAAGGGAGAAATCGGAGACAACTCTAGATGAACAAAGAAAAATGTCTTACATGTGGGAGCTTCGAGCTCGGCAAAAAGGATGGAATGATGAAATTGATGCCTCTGATGTTCTTTAAGAACAAATATTTTGCCTCTATAAATCTTGTTTCAATATAAAGGAAATTCTTCAATGGTGATATTCACTTAGCCCATGATAAAATTGTATTCGTTTAACAGGTTTTGAATATGTTTTTTCTTATAAAATCCTACTTTGGTGTGACCTTGACATTAGTTCGGTCTAGGATAACATTGAGGATTTTTCCAGGTACGTAGATTCTCTTCTTAATCGATTGTCCGTCTAGATACTTCCCCAGTTTCTCGTCCTGTGAAGCTAGAACAAAAGCATCATCTTCAGAACATCCTTCTTCTACCTCTACGGTGCCTCTTGTCTTCCCGTTTATCTGAACCGGAAGAACAATAGTCGTGTTCTTTAAGTAATCTGGGTTTGCCTGCATAGAGATGAACAGTCAATACGCAGAACACTTTCTTCTGCTGTGTTTCTTTATATGTTCAGTTTATTATCTCTACCTTAGGGAATTTTTCGTAGGCCAGAGAACATGAATGGCCTAACCGCGACCAAAGCTCTTCAGCCATGTGAGGTGCGTAAGGTGAAAGCAAAAGAACAAAAGGCTCAATGATTCCTCTAGGCTGATTACTCCACTGTAGAAATAAGATTCCAGGGTAAAGATCAGGACTTTAGAAGCGAAAATACATAGGTGACGGATACTAGAGTCTAAGATTAACCTTATATGCTGCATTAACAAACTCCATCATCCCTGAAATTCCAGTGTTGAATCTTGTATTCTCTATTTCCTCTGTCACCTGCAAATTTGCCATACTTATCTTAAGTAAGATGTAAGCAAACAGCAAAGGGATCATATTGGGGATGAGATGACCTTAGCTATGCATTTATGAAGGGTTCGGAGTTGTTCAAGGGTAGCTTCATCATCAGTCACTACGGTTCCATCTTTGAAAGAACCGTCAGATTGAGGCAAACCAATGACTAGTCTCCATGTTCTTGCCAAGAAACGATGCACACCTTCAATCCCACTTGTGTTCCAAGTTTTTGAGTCCCTAGTAGAAGGAAATGCAGGCACATATAAACACCAAGAAAGCGTAAAAACCTCCAAAAAACAAAGTTGCGATTCGATGTTTACCTAAATGGTCCCATGAACATCTCATACAAACGTAGAGAATCTGCACCATACTCTAACACAACATCATCAGGATTTACGACATTTCCTCTACTTTTGCTCATTTTATAAGAGCGAGGTATCAGACGAATGCTAGAATCCTCCTTCAGAACAAAATGATCTCCTGATTTCATAACCTAGACCATTAAAGATCATAAAGGTTAACACACCAGTGAGTCTTATCAGTTTTAGTTAATGAGAAAGACGATTCATACTTTTTCTTCCGGAACTGTCACTTGCTGATATTCATTTAGCCGTTCTTCAGTATCTGCGGATACATAATTTCCTTCTTGGTCTTTCCAAGCTGTATACTGGACCTGCAGCATAAAACTATTAAGAAAAAAGGACAAACAAAATTTGAAAAAATGAAAAAGGTGGGGCAAAAGAAAAACATACTTCCCCAAGGATGATTCCTTGATTTATGACACACTTGAAGGGTTCTTTCGAAGACACAACACCAATGTCATAGAGTACCTGCAATTAATGCAGTAACAGAATTTGTGGTTAGACCATGATTTAGCTTAATAAAAGATAGGTTACAAAGGAGACACACCTTGTGCCAAAACCTTGAGTACAGTAAATGTAAAACAGCATGTTCAGCACCACCAACATATACATCTACTTGGTTCCAGTATCTGCCACAAGAAAAACAAAATTATGGAGTTTGCCCAAAAGCAACAATTTTTTTTACTTAAATGGATCGTAAATTGATTGCATTTTGTTAAAGACTCACTTTTCTTTTTCCTTATCAACTAATGCTTCGGGGTTTTTTGGGTCCATGAATCTCAGATAGTACCTAGAGACAAAGAAAAGATCATGATGCCACAATAGAGGAAAACCAGGTAAGTTTTTAAAGTTTCTCTCAGAATAAAAACCAACATCTTTCGACCACAAACTAGTTATATTATTCAACAAGGTTTTAAGATCGGCCATTTTCGGCCTTGCTTATCCTAGAACCATCAATAGTACAGAGCATCAAGGATTCTTATATAAGAGTCAAGAAGGGTAAAGAGCTTATATATAAACATTTACCAGCAAGATCCAGCCCACTGTGGCATAGTGCTTGTTTCTCTTTTGGCAGGTTTTCCTGTTGAAGGATCTACGGTGTTCACCTGCAAAGTCATCGATCATAACCAGAATGTCCATCACCATTTCAAGTACCCAAAAACTAAACACATTAACTGCAAAACATACCCATGAAACTGCTTTTGACAATGGTGGTTCCCCTGTTCCAGTGGGAGTAAAATCATTTAGCTCAGGCAAAGTGAGTGGCAGTTCAGATTCTGAGACTGCAGTAGTTTCACCAGACTCATCCAAAATTAGGATCGGGATAGGTTCACCCCAGTAACGCTGTCGAGCAAATAGCCAATCCCTCAATTTGTAATTTACCTGCCATAAACTTTGAGTAAGAAACAAGAACAAGAGTTATACATAATTAAAACTAGAATGACATGAAGATAAACCTTTTTCTTTCCATTGCAGGTTCTCTCGGCCCATTCAATAACTTTTAAAGCAGCTTCTTTGCTAGATAGTTGATTTAAGTCAAGTCCTGTTTCTGAACTTGATGAATTTTCAATGATGCCCAATCCAGGATAAACCTGCTTAGCATCATCACTTGAATTTGCCTCATTTCTCACTACCCACTTGATCGGAATGTTATACTTCAATGCAAACTCATTATCCCGAGTATCATGAGCTGGTACCGCCATAATTGCACCGGTTCCATAACTGTCACATAAAACAAAGCTCTTTGTTTCACACAATTTCCACTCATAACAATGTAAATAGTTAAACCAAACTTACCTTGCTAGAACATAATCAGCTACCCATATGGGAATAGCATCCCCATTAACTGGATTTTTCGCATAACATCCTGTGAATACACCCGTCTTTTCTTTCTGAAGTTCTGTTCTCTCGAGATCACTTTTTCGAGAAGCAAAATCTTTATATTCTTCAACCTACAACCATAAGAAAGGACTTATGAAGATCATGAAAGGAATATTCTTTAATCTGATAAAAAAAACTTACTTGTTGTTTATGTTCTGCGGTTACAAAGTAAGACAATAAGTGATGCTCTGGTGCCACAACCATGTAACTGCAAATGGAAGAACAGATCATATAAGACAATCAAGATCAAGAATTTAAATTTAAAATAAAAAAATAAATAATATATGCGTTAAGCATACGTTGCTCCAAATAGGGTATCTGGCCTCGTTGTGTAAACTGTAATCTTTTTGTCAGTTTCTCGGCCTTTGCCATCAAGAATTGAAAAGTTCAATTCAGCTCCTTCAGATCTTCCTATCCAGTTTCTCTGCATTTCCTTTATACTTTCAGGCCACTCAAGTTCATCTAAATCTTCTAGAAGACGATCAGCATATGCAGTAATCTTCAGCATCCATTGCCTCATCGGCTGCTTGGTAAGAAACAATGTCACTGTAAAATTCATGAGAACTTTCAAAACAGAGTTATACAGAATATTGAAAGGTGAAACAAGATATCACATTCCCAGACGGTAAAAGATATTACCTTTCTTATAACGGGGTGTCCGCCACGCTCACTAACACCATCTATCACTTCCTCATTGGCCAAAACAGTCCCGAGAGCCGGGCACCAATTGACAGGTACTTCAGCCTGTATTTACAATCTTATAAAGAACTGTTCTATACACAAATGCAGCTTAAACTTCTGAACTTGACAATGATTTTCTTGACCTGGTATGCTAAACCTCTTTTATAAAGCTGAAGAAATATCCATTGTGTCCATTTATAATAGTCTGGCTCCGTTGTCGAAAGTTCACGTTCCCAGTCGTATGAGAAGCCCAGTGATTTGAGCTACAAAACATACAAGAAGAACCAAATTCATTAAGGTCCCAGGATATTTACTCCAGAGGAAGACCTAAGCAAACAATCCAAAGCAATGGTACTACATCTAATCCAGAACCTTAAAGATGTTTGAGATAGACTGTATAAAAGCGTAAATTTTTCACAACCCAACTGAAATCAAAATTCTGGAATTTCTTCTGATAAAGAGATAAGCATAGTGACAATTCTAGACTAGTGCTAAACTGAAATAATTACACCACCTGCAAACGAAAGCGATCAATGTTCTTCAATGTTGTATCTTTCGGATGGGTTCCTGTCTGCAACACAAATCATAAATACGTTTAAGGACTCAAAAGTTCGACAAAAGCATTAATGATGATTTGAGAGGAAAAAATACCTCAATAGCATATTGTTCTGCAGGCAATCCGAAAGCATCCCATCCCATAGGATGCAAAACATTGTAACCTTGCATTCGCCTAAGCCTAGCGAGAATATCAGTTGCTGTATAACCCAATGGATGTCCCACATGTAATCCTGCTCCACTGAAGAAGAAACAACAACACCACACACACAGAAAAATTCATCTTTGCCACAAAACCCAAATCCTAAAACCTATCATCTACATAAAATCAAAGGATGCTACTAAAATTTATGAAAATTCTCTGAAAATCTCAACTTTATGCTGAAATAGCCTCTCAATTGGTCAAATTTGTGAACTTTCGACATAAGCAGTAAATAGAAAGAAGAGACCTTGGATATGGAAACATGTCGAGGACGTAGAACTTGGGTTTCGTTGTATCGACATCGTCTGGTGTCCGGAAAGTACGGTTATCTTCCCAATAACGTTGCCACTTGGGCTCAATTTCATCAAATGGATAGACCCTTTTCAATTCAGTCGACGTTTCAGACACCGAAGATTCTTTTTTCCGGATACCCTGCGCCTCCGACGCCGAACTCCTGATTCTGGCGTGATAAGAACGACGCCACCGGAACCGGGGACCAGAAAAAGGCTGCTTAAAAGAAGCTTGGATCGTGAGTGAGCCGGTAAGACGTATATGAGGGCAACAGTGTGAAAGTACAAATGGGTCAGAGCGAAATTGAAGGATTTGATGAGAGCTCATTCTGTTATCTCTGTCTCTGTGAGTGTTTTTACCCGGAGACAACTATTTCAGTGGATAATCAAGATAAGTGTGTCCCAGTGTGCTCTTTCGAACGTTGAGATCAGTTGTGAAACACATCACGAAACGACGCCGTTCCCGTCAACGGAAGTTTGATTTTTGGTTTTACCGTCTAATATGTTTTCGCCAATTTATAGAATTTCGAAGGAAAACTATGTAAACGATAGCAATACAAAAATGAATTAACTATATGATAGTAAAATAAACCCAAAACTTTGAATTTTTTTTTGTTGTTTTTTTGTCAACAACAATTGGATCGATAAAATCTGATCTATGATCCAAACTAATCTCTAAAACTCTTATTAACTCTTACATGTAGTGAGTTAAAATTAAACTTCAGATGCATAAGCATTTAACTACCAAACCGAGAAGAATTTGGCTTTCTTATTTGGTTTTAAGAAAGTCGTAAATCTTTCTATGTAATATTTTTTTGTCAATAACTGGATCGACAAAACTTGATCTATACTCTCTAAAATTATTTTTTAATATGAATTTTGTCCATAGTAGTCCTTTTGAGTTTAAAATTATCCACAATACCTCATTTTTTCTCTTTTTTTGCGAAATACACATTTTGAGTTTTAGATTATGTCCACCATACAATTATATTGCATTATTTGTTCATGATGTACATAATTCACTATACATGTTCACCGTAGATAATTATATTGCATTTTTGTCCATTGTATGCTTAATTCACTATATATGTCCATCGTATATCATATATATGTCTATGAGGGACAAAATTCAAAATACCTCTTATGTCAAAATATGTATTTCGCACAAATTTTAAAAAGGGGTTATAATAGACAATTTTTTTTTTAATTTACCAATTGTTACTATTGTGGGGATGGATCGAACTTCTGATAACAAATTTATTAATTAGATCATCCTAACTAGAAGAACTCGGCCTTTCTATGTAATATTTTTTTGAAATTTTTCTAATGTTATATAGAGTATATATATTGTAGATAACTCAATTTTTTTGTCAAAATTAGTAAAAAACAATTTTCCTTTTTGCTCAAAAATATATTCAATCAGATTATACCTGATTTTTCTTGAATTCATATATTTTCTAAAATGAGGTAACACACTATACTTTATTTTATTTTCACTAATAGTTAAAATCAAAAGTATTCAATTTTTATTGACAGTTTTGTCACTCGTATTTTTTTAAAAAAATTGAGTCAGAGTTTGGGTATATTATACCTAATTAACGTTTTTGCCAAGTTTTCTTTGTTATTTTGTTTATAATCAAAACTTGAATAAAACATCATGTAAAACTATATAAAAGCACTTAAAAAAATACATGATGTTGGAATTTACAGTTTGTAATAAATCGACTGGAGTTCTCCATTGATATGAATGCACTGATTAAATGATTTTGCAAATTTTCGAGAAGACAGGAATACAAACAGTCTCATATCAAATTACTTTTATTCACAGTTTAGCCTCTATAAATTAGCCTCAATGCTTCTTCATTTTTCGTTAAAGAAAATCTGTAAATCGTTGTTTCACCATAAAAAAATGTTTTGGAGCAAGCTTTTTGCCGTCATTAGGATTGTTGTTAATATTGTAACTATTGTAATGTCAATAGTTACAATAGTTGCGCTATTTACTCTTTAGGAACTATATTACATCTATTATTAAATGTAAGATTTTGATATCTTAATTTGTAATGTTGCTATTGTAAAATCAGTAGTAACGATTCATTATCCTATATTATTTACTATTCAATAAAAGTTAATTTATGTTTTATTCTTTTATTTGTTCTCTTATTTTTTATGTTATGTCAAGTTATATTGTAACCTTGCTATCTCAAATTAATGCTAAAAAACCTCTCAATTGGAAATTTGTGAACTTCCGACATAACCAGTAAACAGAGAAGAGGCCTTGGTATTGTCTACATTTTAAAACTGAGTGGTTATATTCTATGTAGTAGTTTAGTAAACACAATTGAAACAAAAGTTTTACAACTTCGACTAGAAATTCAGGAAATAATAATTTATGACTTGTGTAGAAAATAACTTAATACAAAGACAAAATCCAATAGATATATATACAAAGAGAAAAACCAAAAACATGGATAGTTATAAAAACATTTCATAAGTGATTTTGGAGTTGTAGTAAAATTCCAGAGTAATGAAACATATTAGATACCAATTCAAGTGCTATAATACAATGTAATATTTTTTACATTGTCCTTCACCGAAAGTGTCATTATGCAACATAAAACCTATTTCTATAGCATCAAGAGGGAATAAGAAAATAAGTAACATCCGAAAATAATGTTTTATATATTTTAATTTTGTTTATTGAAATTAGTTGTAACTTGTTATAACCAAAAAAGAAATAGAAACAGATTTGTTTTATTGAAAGGTAATTGTTACTCGTCAAAACAACAAATAATTTGTTCAAACACAAAAAATATAGAAAGTTAAGTACCTAATAGAGACAAAGAAGAAAAGATGTCATAACAATTAAAAGTATACACAAATCACAAAGAAATTGTGATGCAACCAAAATGTCCTTAAGATTTCTTTTTTTGGTTAAAAATCATATTTAATATATTGTTTATGACTCATAAGTTATGAGCAATTTTAACTTTTAATGTGATACACTAAACTGGTTTGAATTTCAACTCTCTAAAAGATTACTGAATTATGTTTGTTAAAAATCATTTTGAATAATTGGGGTCATTTTTCGTTGAATTTTCAATAATAATTTCAGGACTTTTTTATTTTTCTTGTAAAAATTAGGGTATTAAAATTATGAAGCCTTATCTTGCTTCTTAACATACGAAATGTTCCCTGATGTGGCGATGGCGACAAACTCGACGAAAGTTCTTCAAATTTTCTCCTACTCCGATGAGTGGCCGGCTTTTACTCTCTATATCGAAGACTTTGAGAGATTGAGTAATTATTTTTCTTCTTTTAATCTTCATGTAATCCCTTGTTCTATAAACCATAACAAGTTACAATGTTTGAATTGATTGTGTTTAATAAGTTGACTTTTCTCATTAATATTAATATACTTATTAAATGAATTTGCAAATTTACGAGAAGATAGGAATTTAAACAGTCCCATTACATTACTTATGTTTACAGTTTAGCCTCTATAAATAAGCCTCAATGCTTCTTCATTTTTTGTAAAAGAAAATCTAAAATCGTAGTTTCACCTTCAAAAAAAATGTTTTGGAGCAAGCTTTTTTCCGTCATTACGTTTGTTGTTAATGTTGCAACTATTGTAATGTCAATAGTTGCTCTCTTTTGAGTTTAAGATTCATAAAAACCCTATTAATAAATAAGATTTTGATATCTTATATTCATATTATATGGGTTTTTGTAAGTTCCGACATTGTTATGTTGTTGCTATCGTTTTTTCCGTAGGATGTGAACGATAAGATGAATCACACTACATCTATTATCAACTAAGATTTTGATATCTTATTTATTAATGTTGCTATTGTAAAATCAGTAGTAATAATCCTTCTTCTTTAGGATTTCAACGAGGTAAGATTGTTATCTTTATTATGTAATGTGGCTTTCTTGAAGTCATATATTATTTGCTATCAATAAAAGTAATTTATGTTTTGTTATTTTTGTTTACTTAATTTGTTCTCTTATTTTTACGTGATGACAAATTACAACTCCATGTTCGGAGAAATGAAAAAAATTGAAATACTAATTTTGATCAAATTTGACAAATTTATGAAGTAAATATAAACCATTTGACTACACATGATTTAGAGAGCTAAAAATTATCGACAAATGATTCATGAACTAATTTAGAGAGCTACACATGATTCATGAAGTAATTTATCGACAAATTCATTACTGTAAATGATCATCAAAACTATGGGTCTGATTGAAAATTGTTTTCATTGCTTCAGAAAGCTAAAAATTGTTTAGAACATTAAAATTAATTGAATTATGCTTTAGGTTTAATTTTGACTCTCATTGCTCTAAAAAGTAAACACTTAGTTTTGGTTCTCATTGCTTAAAAAGCCATTTTTAGAATTTTTGATGTTTCTGACAACAGATGTCTTGAAGATTACAGGTTCATGAACTAGACGTAAATGTTACGTCTTTATGGAATCCAGGTTAATTAAAACTTCCGAACAATATTTTTGTTCGAGTTAATTTTTTTTGGTCAAAAGATACACAATAGATGATTAGTGATTAGTCTAGTAGAATCGAATCTTTTATGTATCGATCGAACGATCTTACATGTGAAAATTATCACGTGTAACAAACCAAAAATCAAATTGTTGAAAAATCCACCCAATATAATTGATAGAATCCACCTAATAAAATTGATATAATCTAAAAACGACCCCAAACTTAAGTTTTCAACAACTAAAAGTCTAAAACACGTTATTAACGTCTAAGAAAAAACACAAGCCTCTCTCTATGTACATACAAAAGTAAGCATACATACACATGATTCACATATATATGATTCATGACATAAGTACACATTTACATCATATATTCAGACTTAAATCGTTTGCATTTACAATTGCTGAATCCGTTAACTAGATTTCTTTACCGTTAAAAGCGGCCAAAGATGGAGAAGATTCACCGCTGATTCTGCTAGGAGCCGGAGTGTTCCTCCGCGATTGACGTTTTGTTGGCACTATAACGACTTCATCCTCAAACTTTCCGATCATGTCACCATCGTCATCATTATCATCACACTCTTTGAAAACTGGATGAATATAAGCATCTTGCAAGTAACCCTTCAGGTTCAGATTTGGCTCTCTTGTTCTTTCCAATGTATCTTTCATCATTGCTTCCTATAAAATTTTATAAATTTTGCCATCTCTTAGCTCATCAATACTGAAAGTGAAACTGTATTGTGTTCCCAGTTGAGTTGCTATATTTCTTCCGGAGATCCTATACCAAACTGAACCGAATTGATGCAGTAAAGATGCTTAGAGAAGTGTTGTAAGATAAAACTAACCTGTAAGGGGTAACGGACGAAGGCGGGCTCATAACGGCCTTTACAGAAGCGGTGGAAACCGATGGTAATAACGGGAAGAGCGATGAGAAATGGTGCGGCTGAAGCGGCATGTTTTGTAGTCAACAAACCCATTAGAAGGAATTGAGATATGATTAATGCCGTTATAATACGTCCATGAACATCTGGCCAAAACGCAGCAGCACTCTCATACTCTTGATTATACACATTTATGATCTGAAAATACAAAAGGATGTTCAAGTTTGCAGATTTGTGAACAAAGTCATCAAATTAGCCAGTTTGGATTTGGTGAGGAAGAAGATTTTTATACCTGATGGCGGTATACGATGTAAGCAAGGCAGAAGAAGATCAAAATAAAAGGAAGAAGCAATGGTGTCACAGGAGCGTAGACAAGACCAAGAAGGAAGTAAAGCTGTATCTGAGGCTCTCCTGTGTTGAAACCGATGCTTCCAGGGTCCATTGCTTCCTCTCTGTCTTTCTCTGTTTTCACCAAGAAAGCGTTTTTGAGGTGGTATATAATGAGAGGTTTAAGCATGAGAATCTCTCCTGCAACTCCAGCCCAACCATCAACCATTATATATGTGATAAAGAAGGTTGCTTTCATCGGTATCGCCATACCAATTGTCTTATAAATTCTGCACAGATTGAAAAAGAAGAGTCCTTAGAAAAGCCAATAACCCCAAAAAGAAAGAATGATGAACAAAGATAGAGAGTGGCATACTGATTTGGCGATTGATTGAGAAAAGAGTTGAGTTGCTCAAACGCAGCTCCAGCGATAACATTGGCAAGAAAGACATTCACTAAGTTGAATATGTAATATCTTGACGCAGATCGTCTTTCTAAGGATGAAATTGAAGTAAAGCCTTCGAATTTGGACATGGTCATCAGTATGGATGGCAGAAAGATGAGGAAAAGCTTGAGTGCAAGACCGGCTAGCAGACCTTGTATCACTGATTTTATGAATTTACTGCGAATATAAAAGACAATCAATAGGGTTCAATGTTAGTTAAAATGTTCAGTGCATTCTATGTCATGAGGAATAAAACAGTGTTAGCCAAGAAAAGAACTCACTCTTCGATAATGGGTCTCAAGACTGGTGCAACTTTCTCAATTCCCTCAACAGTAGCAAGAGATTGTACAAACGCGATGGGGATGATGAAAAAGAAGGTAAGGAAGAAGAAGGCTACATTCATAACCAGATTTCTTAACGACAAAGAAACATATGGAATCGCTAGGTTCGGCCAAAATACATCACGAGGCTCAGCAGCCCATTCGGTTAGCCATTCGGTTGGGTTTCGGGTCTGTGTGGTCTGAGCGCAAACAGCAGCAGCCCAACGGGTTTTAAAGGAGACAAAAGATGCTGGCATGATTGACTTTGGATCATTCACCACACTCTCCCTTTCTTCAGCAATCTACAAACAATGAAAATTTTGAAACAACAAAAAAAGAACAATTCAGCATAAGATGGCACAAAAATGGAATCCAGACAACCACAAAGCTTACCTCTTTTGATGTTTTATCAACTTCAGCAATGTAATGTTCAATTGCGTCAACTTTTTGTCCACACAAGCCAAGGCACCCAAGCTGAGTGGTTTGTTAAAGAGAAGGGAAAAGAAGATTGTTACTTAATAAAACAAAAGCTAGCAGGAAGAAAACCACAATATTATTATCAAATTTAACACTTTTAAGTACCTTCACCATAGGTCTGATCTGAGAGTTATTTCTAGAGTATCTGATCTGATAGTAGTCAAGCCAATTCTGCAGTTTCTTCCTCTTCTTGACCAAATCGGCAAGTTTATTTGCATTGCATACAACCTAAATACAGATTCCAAAAGTAAAATAAATAAAACCAATGTCCCCGCGCCCCCAAAAGATGCATGTGACAATGTTCAAAATTCATCTTCTGAGAATTTTGTACCTGATGTGTGAGGTAGTGATCAGGGTGATTGACTAAGAAAAAGTGCTCCACAAGCTCGCTTACAGATTCATCTGGGTCCGGAGGTACATTCCTAACAAGAACCTGCCAAAAAATTATGACATGTTCTTATCAGTACCAACACTTTTACACAGATATGATTGACTGAGCTGTGTTCTGAGTATAAATTAAGGGAAAGGAAACAGAAATTACAGTGAACTGGTCAGGCCGACGAGCTTCTGAGGCAACAAACTGAAGCCTCATGTTAGCAACTGTCTCATACTCCTTCATCAGCATATAACAAGTCCAAATTGTGAAGGCATAAGCCATTATAATATGAGCCCAAAACCTGGAAAAATCAATACAATGTTAGTCAAAAGTACACTCAAAACCAACATCTAAAAAACACTAGAGATTGATGAAACAAACCTCATTGAAGACTCTGGGATATTTGAAATCGACAGTTTGTCAATATCACTTGAAGTTACATTCTTTAACTTGCCAGCCAACTCCAACTCGTTGTTCGTCCAATTGACTGGTACAAGAATTGCCCAAGCAAGCATTGCTATTGGAGCAAAGATCTTAAGCCTGCAAATATAAAGTACACCAAATGATTTAAACTGTATGGACAGACTTGAGAAAATGCAAAGACTTTGTCAATAATCAGTCAACTGAGTTTTTTTTGACTGAATAAGACTTTGCAAAAACTCCAAATCTTTATATACCCGAGCCAGTAAATCCGTAGATACACAACAGAGTCTAAACCAGCATGATCAATTAGCTCACGCTCAGGCATCTTGAGAGCTTCAGGCATCCAATTCAAGAACTTGAGGTATGATCTCCAGTCCAAATTCACGAACCGCGTTGCGAATGGGCCACGGCCACTTGAAGGGCTGGTTCTTAAGCCCCTGAGGTACCATTTGGAGAAGTAAACTCTGTCGTTGAATGGCTGAAGCCTTAAAACAGCAAAGACTACGAAGAAAATGAATGCAGTGAGGATGTTTATCCCTGCTGATACACCAATATCTCGAAGTGTTGCCATGATTTGTTACTTTGCTGCTCCAATGCCCACTGTTAAACCTGCCATATACAAAGAAACACTCACACATCAATTCAAAAAATAGAAGCTTTGATTTATATGAAAGATCATAGAGTGATTACAAAAATCAAGGAAGTAACACATCAAAATTAAACCTTTCGAGACTGCATCAAACTGTATCCAACATAAAATCCCCCCCAATTGGATTATTTGTACCGAAAAAAATGTTCAAGACCTTTGAGAAAAAAAGAAAACAGACAAAGGATCCTAAAGGAGATCCAAATATGTTATCCACTTGCGAGAATTCTATGTAAAACAAAAACCGGAATTCCGAAGGAAAATTGAATCAGGACCTAGAGATCTCGAGCAAGATAACATAAGTTTTTGGTCTAAATCAACTAAAACCGCTAACAGTGGAAGTTACAAAAGCAAATGAAACCGCAAAAACAAATCAGAGCATTAAAAAGATGGTTTTTTTTTGCTTAAAACCAAAAAAATCTAAGCTTTACCCAAAATGTACTCCACAAAGAGAATGAAATCCAGAGATTCAAGAGAAAGAGAGAGAAACCCTAGAGATGGGGAGTGAGAAAAAGCAGTGTAAGGATTACCTCGAGATTCATATGAGCAGCTCAAGCTCACTAATGACTGAAGTATCACGCAAGCCACGCGGGAAACCCACCAGAGAGAGAGAGAAGAGAATAATATAAGATTGTTGTAAAGATCTTTGAATTATTGTTGTTTTCTGGATTGGAGATATTATTTCTCTGGTTCTCTCAGTAGTTAGAGACGATGACGAAAGGGATTATGATAGAGATTGAACAGACCTGCTTTAGAACTGTAGACAGTAAAGTTCTTGTCGAAGCTGTAACGAAAAAGAAGACGAGAAGATTTTTATAGAAAGATTTAACATTTTTTTTTGCATTTTGTGTTTCGGTTTTATTAGGTAAAGATAAGGAAAAAGCAAAATTAGTTACTTTTTTTTCAGTTCATCCAAAGTTTCATTTTTTCAGGACCATTTTGATGTTACGAAAATTACAACTTGTGCGGAATATAAAATTATGAATTATTGAAGATTTGTCTGTTTCTTCATATAGAAAGTCTACAGATCTTGACACTGAGCGACATACCGACATGAGTTTTCTTTAAACCTGGTCCTAAAGATAATATAAAATGATTGAAAAGGAACATCTTTAATTTTTTTTGTCGTGATTTAGAAACTTCTTATTGTAGCAACTAGCAAAGTTTATTACTTAGGAAAAAATACACCAAGTGGAGATTTACACATTTCAATTTATAAAAGTTAATTAATAAGTTCAGATATATCTACAAATGAAAAGTAATGTTATATGATCTACACTTTAACTGGTCTATTCAATGTTTTTATGTTTTAGCAGCCTTCCAATCACGCTGATTCTCACTGTGGAAGAAGATATTTTCTTGAATTATGTGGTACTTATTGAAGATGAAAGGTTTTGAAATTATTTTTTGGAGAGTTGTTAAGACTTAATAATCAGCCGAGTTCTTTCAATATGATAGTTAAGATAATCCAACTAATAATTTTGCATAAAAAATTTGATCACTCTTCATGGATCGGATCTTGTCGAACCTATTATTGACAAAAAAAGACTCAGTAAATCATACTTTTAAATGAAAAGTAAAAATGAAATCATACATTAACCTTTTTTCTTTGAATTTTCGAGCATAATTTTTAGTCGATAATGTTAAAGAGTTTGCTTGTGTATTTACATTTTTCAACACCAGATTAGGTTACAGTTTCAAGATGATAATATATAAATGTTGAGAAAAAAAGAAAGTGAGAGTAAGAGTTGGTTGAATGTCCATATGGAATTTGATCGATCAATCCACAAACCAACCACACATAAAATGTGTCAGATATATAGTTTTTGAAAGTGTAAATATTTTCTTTGGGTTTAGAGTTAATTTGTTTTATGAAATTGAAAAATGTTTGTTAGTGGGTAGTTGGGTACTAATGTTATTGGGTAGTTGGGTACTAATGTTATCATTAAAATGAATTAAAAATTCAAAAATAAACATCGACAGATCCAAAAGTTTTTTTTTTAACAATTGAATCGATAAGACTTGATCTATAGTTTAAATATTCAGATAAATATGGTAGAATTTAAACTCTTCACATGATACCAAACTACATCATGAACAAGTTAACTAGACCACTTGATTCTTGATACAAATCCAAAAAGCTTAATACTTTGTTAAAAGCAAATCATATTTGCACTTTTAAATTTTCTCAAATATGATTGATTTTTAAAAGAACACTACTAATAAGTTTGGAAAAAAAAAATCATCAAACATCTTGATCAATGCAATGATGCAATTCAAAGCCTAATAAATGTTTTCTATAAAGTGTTTTATTAATTACAGTATTAACGTAACAACAGTTGTTGCCATGCTGTCGAGATCTTAATGGTTAATTAAACATGGAGTTTCTGTAACGGTCGTAAATGCTGTTTTGTCATATGTAGCACGCGTGCAGTTTTAAAGAGCGTGTATCACACGCACCAATAGAATTCTAATCTCGGAGGATAAGATAAGCGTTTCACACGTGTGGAGTGGCCAATTTGAACGTGTTAAGCACGCGGAGGGAGTTATCGGTGGTTTAAACATTAAACTAGTATTATGTGTTTGACCGATTTGTATAAGCGAAAATATAGATACAAGCGAAAATATAGATACGTATATATAATAAAATTAAAATATTTATTTATCTAATATATATGTGATTCTCCTGGAGCAACGTTGGTAAAGTGGGTAAGGTGAGGTGTTCCATCACGAGCCACTTCTTAACTTTACTGAATTTGGATAAAGTGGTATCAACAAACAGTAAAAGTATAAAAGTTTTATTTCATTTAATACATTTTAAATTAGATTATATATACCAAACTCAAGTATAATCTACTTCTCGTTGTCTATGTATGTTAGAGTTTGTATTAATTTTATATATTTAAAGAGAAGACAAAGTAGTAGTGAGATGAGCTGAAATTCTTGTGGATTTAGGTATACATTTATTTTTGAATAGGGTTTTGTCAATATCATCCATATTTCGGATGGTTTTTCTTGTAATATTATCCATATTTTACATTAAGTTACATAAAACCAATCAATATTTCATGTTTTAGTAGTATGAATGAACATATATCAATTGGGGTCATTGATTTTGCTTAGATTCATATATGTTAAGAGTCCTAGATTTCAATGCTGGTTAGGCTTAAACCACTCTGCCATAAGATGGTTACAGTTTTATATTTTAGGTATATATTGCGGATTAGGGTTAGTATATTGTGAACAATGGATTAGTGTTGATTTGACCATAATATAGTCAGTTTAGACCTTGTCCAATGATTCGGGTTACCCATATAAGTATGGTCAATTGGTTGAGCGAATTTTAAAATTTCTAGGAATTTCCGAATTCAAACCTCCTCTCACACGTGTATTGTGACATAAACAAGGGTATTCACATGATTTCTCTTAGGCATGCGATTTCGGATATTAAGGGTCAGGTCAGATTGATTATTTCGAGTATCGGGTATTTACAAAATATTTAAATGCAATCAAAATTAACCAAAGTGGAAGTCGGGTCGGGTCAGTTCGGGTATCGGGTAATTCAGATAAAAAAATATTGATTCCGAACCAACCCGATTTTTTCGGTTATGAAGTACAAAACTGAACAAAAAAACAAAAATGAACGATTCAACAAATCTCTTACCAAATTACTCGGTTTTCAAATAAATATCTAAACCCAACCGACCCGAATTAGCTTTTACTTCAGTTAATTTCGGTTGGATTTAAATATTCTATAAATACTCGATACCCGAAATAACCGATCTGACCGAACTGACCCGAATCACTACTTGAATTCTTCAATAAATCCTTTACCAATATACCTGAATTTCAAATAAATACCCGAACCGATTTGTCCAAATTTTGATTCAGGTCGGGTCGGACAAATCGGTCAATGTTTAATTCCCAGGATTAATTCTTCTTGGTTCTGAAATTAGTTAGAACTCATGATCGGTTGACCCAAAAACTAGATAATAACCTGAAACACCTGATTTATAAAAAGAAAGTTGCGGATTAATCCGTTTTACACACTATGTTAAACACATCATTAGTAATGGGCAATCACCATGCAAACTTCGTAATGACCAAATATATCCAAACCGGTTCTAAATGCGATTCAAACAAAACAATAACCATGCAAACCGGACAACAATGATATAGAAAAGTCTAAATAGAAAAATAAAAATGTTTGTCTCTATACTTCCAAGTTCAAGATATTTTTTTTTTTGTAATTCAGGAGTTCTCAGATTTTATAGGAGGGGTCTGGACTATTCTCTTAGGGGTGGTGCAGCCCATGGATAGACCCTCATCTCCGGATATTCAAATAAGCCGAAAGCATGAGTCCATATCCATGGAGGAGTGACTAAGAAATTATGACTTTGTTTCTCGCAGCATGCAATCGAACATGCGAACTTTTTAAAGTCTTGGTCTTTGACAACTCGAAGATATTTTAATTTATCTATATTCTAGATATTTTCAAACAATGTGTGAACCTTATACATTCTCTTATATACGACCAAATAGTAAAACAAAATGCTTCTTCGCAATTCTTTTGTTCTTGATCTAAAATCAATGGAGTCATCTTCTTCACTCCTTCATCACTCTAATTACCTCTCTTACCTTCATCCAAAATTTGGTAACAAGCCTTCACTTTCTTATCCATCAATGCGTAATTCTCGAAAATGCAAACCAACTCGAATTTGTTCTAACAAGATGTATGTTCCCGGTATGTATAATAAATTGATTTGATCCATACACAATATAGTTTTTTTGTGAGGATGTTCTATAGAGATTAATTATGTCTAATTTTTGTAAATATTGTTTTTATAATTGAATAAGGATTTGGAGAAGCTTCACCGGAGGCTAAAGCAGCGAAGCATCTTCATGACTTCTTTACTTATGTTGCAGTGAGAATAGTATCTGCTCAGCTTGAGGTCAATTTAGATGATAATTCATATATAATTTTAGTTGTTTAGATTGATAATGAGTATTAAGTATAAATATGAATTAATGACAGAGTTATAACCCTGAGGCGTATTTGGAATTAAGAGAATTTTTGGACACAAACTCTGTAAGTGATGGCGATAAATTCTGTGCTGCTCTCATGCGTCGCTCTTCACGTCACAAGAACTTAGGTACCCAAATAACACATTTTCTATATAAATTGGTTTTTATTTTGTAATGATTTTAGAAATTCTGACACATTTTAAGGTTTGTTTTTTGGTCTTAATTCATTTATACATATATCTGATTATGATAATTAAACTTAAAACTTTTCTTGTTCTTTTTTTGGTATCATGACCAAAATGCAAGCTCTTCGAATCTTAGAGGTAAGCTAAACTCTTCTTTTCTCCTTTACTACATTTTCCAAAGCACTTCAATATCTTGTTTCTTAATCTGCACGTACGTCTTTTAAACCTTGTGTTACCGAACGCAGGTTCGATCTGCTTACTGTAAAAACGATTTCGAATGGGATAATATGAAGAGTCTCGCCTTCAAGGTTCACTCTTCTCTCTTTCATTCAACATTTCTCTCTTTATATATATATAAGTATGTAAGTATGTAACAAAAGCATCTTTGTGTTAATGAAAATGCAGAACGTGGATAGATCCAACACAAAACTCATGCGTGATTTCGTCTTGGAGACTAGTCATGTTGAGACCGATTCTGATTAATGAAACCTCATATATATATTCGAATCACATTCAGATATACATACGTCTCAAGAGTATACACACATAAAAACCGTTTGTACATACACATACACTTGTGTTGTGTTAATCTAACGCTTTCATATCTTAACCCCTGAAATCCTCTTCTTTTGAGAATGACCAAATCAAGAGCTTGGCGAAGTTAATTAGAGACGAGAATGGATACCGGGAGAGGCATGAATTTTGCCAGACCCAAAATATGATTGAGCATAGTCTTCTATATTCTCTAACCTGTCGTTAATCGAACAAGACCGGGATCAGGACAAAAAGAGATGAGCCATGTCGCTGAAGAACTTATTATATACAGAGTTTACTTTACCTATAGACATAGTTAACCATAATGCCTCCACTTTGTTGAATACCTTTCTCAGATCGATCCGCCATCCAGTTTATTCTTTCAACCATCTTTGTAAACATAACAAAACAAGAAAGCTTATCAATCTCAATCACTCACTCACTTTGTCTAAACGACTAAACCCTATTCCATTCACTAGACTCACCGCTCCATTTTGCAGGTGGAAGTTAGCAACAGAGTCTAAAGCTTTTCCTCTCTTCTTTTCTTGCAAAAGGTACCTATCAGAATCAAGACAATTAATATCAGAGTTTATGCTTGTATGATTCATGTTAACCATTACATCTCCAAGAATGAGCATACCTAGCACATAACCGCATAAGAATAGGTTCTACTACTGGCAATATATGAGGCGAAGTAGCCCAATCACAGTTCTTCGCTGATAGTAAATTTAACAGAACTTCCATGCCATTGTTACCAGTAGAAGAATCACTGCATAAACAAGACCATTGAGTTGATGTCTTAAGCTTGATTTTGTGTATAATTGATAAGACCATAAATGGAGAGTTTGATCAATGAATTCTTACTCTGACAGACTCATGAGAGCTTGTTCCTCTTCTGGTAGCAAGACTTTCTCGCTAAAAGTAGATGAAGGCGAATTACTCTGTGTACTGCACTCATCTTCAGCAAATTTTGACTGAGATGATAACTTCGCGAGGAGCCATTGCATGAATCCAGGAATGGGACTAAGTGTTGCAAATGTCTGCAAAAAAACAAAATTCTTCTGTTGAGCAAGCAGATAAAGCCTTTTAACAGTAATATAGTTTGTCTTACAAAATAGCCAAAGTACTCACAGAAACATGTGACATGTCTTTTTTCACCAATGTAATCACTCGTTTGATCAAAAATTTCCCAAGGTTTATCCCAGCTAAGCCAGGCTGCAAATATATTAGACAAGAGTTAGAGAGCCATAATATTATTCAGCGCCATGAAATGAATGGAAAAAAAAGATGATGCGAATCAACGAGAACTAATGCAAGATTTTTACAGATATGAAGGAAGAATGTGTACATACCTGAGTTGAAGAAATCGAGTAAAATAAAGCACATGTTGCTCGGTTCTCTGGTATGGGAGGATTGTCCCACAAAACTTCCTGCAACAACAATGAAATTTCAGACACATAGCTAAAAAATCTAAACTGCGCGGCATATGACAAATTAGTTTGACCTGAATCGTCTGAGCAACAGTTTCCATAAGAGCAACTTCAATAAAAATAAGTGGATCACCTGAAAGTAACGGCACAAGATGATCAAAGAATGTGGCCAACTTACAATCAAAGAGACATGTGTCCAGAGAAACTAACTTAATTAACTAACCAGGAATAGATGGATGAAAATATCCAAAGCATCGACGGCCTATTCCCAATCTTCTTTTAAGATCCAAGAGGTTGCTGATAGGATGCACCGCCTTATGAATAATGCGTTATTAAATTAAACAACATTGTTTTAACCATTTGGAATAGCTGAGATTACTGATACAGGAACTATTAATGCATACCTCGTATGCGACAATTTTCTCAAGCAATGAAGCAGGATCATCCCAAGTAATCTGATGAAGCTCTAAGGTAGCAGGACTAAGCCACATACCAAGTTTCTCCTTCAGAAAGGAATCTAGTGATCGCAGAGACGATGTGTTTTCTTTTCTGTATATTAAAAGCAACCATCAATGTCACATTCAACAGGTTACCAACTGTATCAAAAGTATCTTCAACTATCTGAGTTTTCAGTCACATAACACGAAAATAAGAACCATTACGTGAGTATCGATAGAAGATCAGCCCGAAGGATGGACAAAAATCTTAACCCTCCTGGATGTGTATTCAACCTCTCAAATAGAACTTCATATGTTGGCCTAAGAGCATGTCTCATATTCCGCTCAATGCGATAAAAAACAGAAGACAAAGCATCCTTATCATCACCTAAAGAATGCTCGCTCATCAATGGAAAATTTCTCGAATAATACCATCAAAATGAAATAAAAATTCGAAGACTTACTAGCTGGATTATCAAGTCCAAGATATTGCTTAACGAGTTCTCGGACTTGCTCTCGGTTAACATCATAATCTTTAGCTAATACAAGCAGTAATTTCTCACGGTCCTCAAGAGAAAGGCTAAAGTAACCCTATACGCATAATAGCCATATATGTAATCAGATTCAAAGGTTAAACACATCGAAGCACAGAATCAAGAAGCAATATGAGATAGTTTTACCTCTTGAAAATTATTAAGAGTAATGTCCAATACATTGGTTTTACTAGCTGATATAGCTGAGTGCATTGTTTCTCGAACTACATCATATACCCTAAACAATATCAAGAAAAACAAATTTATTAAAACAAAGTCATCAAGAAAAGACCCTTCTTCAGAGATGAAATATACAATTACCTTCCTGTGGTACCAAACTCATTAGAACTTCCAATTCCTTCATTGGAATTTCGCACAATGTTATCTCCTGAATGAGTCTGTTGAGGATTAGATTGGATCTCCTTCTGACAACATGTCAACAACCATTATTTTAGAGTCAAATTGGGCTAATTTATAATATCCATATCTTCTTAAAACATTCAACCACTTGATTCAATCTCAATAATCAAAACCCTTTCTTACTGAAGCTTTGATTGAAGGTATGGACCAGAGACAATTCCTTACTCTTTTTCTTCATCAAAAGATGAAAGCTTTTCATTGCCTATGGTTACAGATTGGGTAAATTTGGGGACAATCGCAATACTATGAAAACAATTTCATAAAAATTCAACAAAGAAGAAAGATTGGAAAAAGGGTTAAACAAATAAAGCTTACAGGAAATTGAGAGAGGGAAAATTTGGTGGGATTGTTCGATGTCATTCTAGCTCGCATCAGAATCGCCAAATTTTTCTTGCTCATATCTGTTTCATTATGATCATCTAAGTTAAATTTTCATTACGAAACCAGACAACGTCAAGAGAGAAAAAAAAACCGATGTGCATCAGAGAAGACAGGAACCTTAAATCTGGCCGTTCAAGAATCGGAAAAATCGTTGATTATCTTCTCTTTTTAACGGCTATCATAGACGCAGACATTAAAACGGTGTCGTTTTACTTCTTTTACCACTTTAGTTGACATGAATAGATATACTAAATTTCGTTTTTTTTTTCCTAATCATGAAATATAGCAGACGTTAAAGTAAAGCCTAAGACTTGTATTCTACTTCGGTGTTAGAACATAAAAATGTGCACCTACTTCACTTTTGTTTCAATTCTAAATTCGGTTTAGATATGCTTTATCACTATATCACCAGATGACCGACCTGGTAATTACTTCTTGTGGTAGCATGAAACAAAGATTCCAACACAGTAGAGTCTAAGGATCTGATATTTACTTCATGAGTTGGCCAGAGAGGCAAATTGTGTCCTTTCTTTGATCTCTCTCTCTCTCTCTCTTAGAAACAACCAATACACAGAAACATAATCTCTCAGGCGCCTTGAAACATTTTAAGTTATTCCCACAAAAATTTCAGCTATGCAGCTCTTTGCACATTCTCTGGTTCTTTCTCTTTTTCATAACATCAACTGACGATACGAATATCTAATTAACTTAAATTTGCATCCAAAGAGCTTCAAGTTAACTTACTATCCACTCTTACACTCTTAAGATGTTCTTTCTTACCCGCGATCATCTTTTCCGGCGCTTGGCTTCCACCTGAACCCAAGTTGTTGTTAATACCAGAACAAGAACAAGTTGTTTCAGGCAAAACAGTCAAAACGAACGGATATTATCCAGAGAAGAGACGAAATCAATTATGTCTGAGCCACAAATATTAGTCCAATGGAATTTTGGTTTGGGACTTTACCAAGATCTCAAAATAAAGCCAATAGTTGTGCAGAGATTAAGATAAAACTTACCTTAAGATCATTGGTTGGTGATGAAGCAAACCCGTTCAGAGATCTTTTGACATCTCCGTCAGTACTGCATTCAACACATAAAAAGTGTTCCAGCTTCTTGGCTTCTTCAATCGTTATGCCGACACACGCTGGGTGATACCTACAATTACATATTAGTAACTCTTACAATTTAATAAAAATAACATATAAAGCAATAACTATTGTAATTAGTTTTCTCAAACAATGATCACACAGCATTTTCCTACACAATAACCATATAAGGAGATCCGATAATAAACAGTAAGGAGATTGATGACTATATAAGCAAGCGATGCAATATATACGCGCTTTCCAATTGATCCATAAAAAGCATTAAGCGAGTTGGATCTCCGCAATTTACACAAGCAAGTTGTTATGGATTAGTGATACCAAATTTTATAATATTACAATCAGTATTCAGCATTGGACATATTACAAATTGAGGAACAGTTGCTAGCGTAAAAAGAAGTGAAGATAGCATGATGAACATTAGAATTTACCAGTCCTTGCACCCTTCACATTGCGCCATCAGATCATCTGGGTTATACGGCATTTCACATTTGCAGTACCTTCAGAGCCAAGAAAAATTCAGAAAATATTACAGAAGAGTGAAAGGCATGTTTCATTACTATATATTTACTTACACAGCAACTCGGTCAGGGGTAAATGCGCCAGTAGCAGCTTTATACTCGAATCTACAATAATAATCTTCCACTCCAACATTTTCAAGCCTCGTGTAATTTTTGAAGGTGTGAACAATACATTTCCCTTCAATGGTGTGTGCACTTTGAACATCGTAGTGATCAGACAAGAAGAGCTCTTTGGCTCCATGGAACTGTCTCCTTCCCCCAAGCGATTCCTCAGGACGGTAATACCATCGACAATGCACCTTCACATTGTATCTTGCATCTGCTTCAATCTTCTCAACACGTGCTACGTAAGGAGGCTTTTCAACATCTGATGGACGCATTAACACACAATCGCCGGCTGCAAAAACCACCTCAATAATCACATTTCCAAGTTTTCATGCCAAAATTAACATCGTTAAAACAAAATAGCAGATCTGTGTTTCACACATTATACTCAAATGATATACAAATAGCAGATCTGTGGTCCACACATTATACTCAAACGATATACAAATAACAGTGTAGAAATCTCATAATCATTATAGTTCTCCTTCTTTAGAATAATGCATATACTGATAGTCACTACATTTCACCTAGTTAGTCAATAATCAAGCCCAAAGCATAGACTTTCCCAATACAACACAGTCAAATCTCCCTCCTCCGAAAAAGGAATTCTGCTAGATATCACATTAGGCATTAAGATACATTTACCAAAGTTTACCTATTTAGCAGTGAGACATTTACAGTTAACAAAGCTTCATATTGAATTAACGTCAAGCATCCAGTTAGTCAACATTTACACAAAAGAACAAATCTTTCATCCAAGCAAGAGGCGTGCATCCAAAATCAAAGCTCAAAATGAGATTATACAGACTCCATATACCTACAAACTTCTATCAATTACTTGCTTATAGAAATATAATCGCAGCCCAAATACCCACAAAAAGGCATTCAAAAGAGTAGATTAGTTTTATACAGAAGGCTATGAACATAGAACTTGTTATGGACCTACTTCTAACAACTTTGTTGGTGCCTCGGATGGTATACGAATCAATATCCTTCTTGTTAAGCTTGCTCTTCGAAGAAGCAACACCAGGTCGAGTTTTCGCCATGAAATCTAGGGTTTTTTCCACCGACTAGCGAGCTGGATTAAGCTGGTTTTGTTTGATTTCTCTCCTTTCTTTTATGTTGTTCGAAATTTATAAAAATTGAAAATTTCTATCCGATCGGAAGCTCAAGATCGATGGAAAGAAGAAGAAGAAGAAGACATCTCAGACGAACAAAGAGATAAATCTGAAACCCTAGATTACCTGTAGAAAATGAAGTTTTTTACTGTACACGAGAGACTAGTTTTTTCCTTTTGTTGTTTTTCACAAAAAATTATTTTAATACGAGCCAATTATTACAAATCCAGGAAAAAAATGCAATATTTTGTTGTTGTCTTTATTCCGAAATTTTTAATAGCCTATGATTTTTTTTATAATAACAATGGTTGAAAATGATATATTAACCAAATTACTGTAAACATATCGATGAAGATGCGACATATAAATTGTCAGGTCTTTCATTTCATGTCTGCAATCTCAAATAAATTGTTGAAATTTTCATCGACTCCATGTTTGTTTATGAATTTTAATTACTTTAGAAATCCGGCTTAATTTCAGTATTAGTTAAATTCAAATGTTATTTAAAATTTGACTTTCTTAAATTTTTTTTTGAAATGTTTAATTTTATATAAACTTTTAGTTAATCCCAAGTTGAACTTGTTATTTTGAACCTAACATAGACATGTTGTAACAAACTAGTCAAATACATATCAAAATTTCATTAAGATTATAAATTATAATACTCTTTATTAATAATACTCTTACCAGAAACTTTTGGCACAAAAATAATTAACACAACAAAGATATACATATGATAATTGTTACGAAAATCTAAAACTACGCAAAAATGAAAAAGATATTTTATTTTTGGATAAATTAAGAAAATCTATACCACAAGTGTTTTCTTCCCATATGAGAGACCCCATTTATGCTGCGTACACAAAGCGAAGAAGAAACTTACAGGCCAACATTTTTTCTGGTTACAATAACAGTTATGAAATTCTCATGATATTGCATACAGCAAGACAAAAAGAACAAACCTTGTAGCAACTTCTAGAATCTCTGAAGAACCACAGAGTTGGCGAGACCAGCTTGTTCAATTGTCTGAGTGGGATCAGTCAAGGGCTTAGGTGGGAATCCCATTGTCTGAAGATGGTAGTTCACTGGACTTCCTGGTCGAGAGGAGTCAATGAAAGCGCGAATGTCGTTGATCGTGTGATGATGATTAAACTTAGCCACCAGGCGGGTCCCGTCCACTAGTCTCAGCTGGATCGATGTGGTTGGTGCAGTTTCATCTATTACAAGACTTGGAGATGGTGCTTGTGCTGCTGCTGATCCGGTTTGGTTGGTTTGGATGGGAACGGCGGTGGAATGTGGAGCCACTGGTGAGCTACTTCCGCTGCCATCGTTGGTACCACTTAGAGTTCTTCCAACACCCTGAAATGACACTTTAGGTTTCTCTTTTTCCTACAATAAGAAACAAGACAGGTAAGTCAACACACTTTTGGATAGGGAACAAGTGCTAATTTTGACAACACACTTTTGCGAGACCAGTAACTTGATTAAGAGATTACATTTTAGTGATGATGCAAAATATATAAAGTTAATGAAGAAAAAATATACAATATGGATAGGGTAGTAGAGGGGACTTACAGGGCATTTCTCTTCCCTTCGCATCAGATTGACATGAACAGGGGCTCTTCTATCTGCAGGCTCAAGCTCTTTCGGGCACTCAGACTTTCGAATGCTCTGCAAGAACACAAAATGAATCAAACAGAAAGAAGATGAACAGTTTCACTTCAAACTCTTTCACCTATGATGCCAAACATTGTTTTTTTATACCTCTAGAAAAGATGCATTCTCTGGATCATCCAATCTCCTCAGAGGACCATCATCAATGGTGAAACCATTAGACCAGAAAATGATGTTGTGAACAACAGGCTCAGGCTGTTGAGGACCAGTTGACACACTTTCTCCTGAAAGCAATCTCCCAGTTCCAGTGAAGCTCCTCGAACTTGTAGGAGTCTCAAGAGGTCCTTCAACAGCTCCTAGTTGTCTAGCTTGATTGAAAATCTCATCAACATCATCTTTTTTCGAGGGATCTTGAACAAGCATACCACTACAACAACAATCAAACTGTTAAATAATATAAAACATAGTTCTGATATCTACGTGAACCCTAAATTGACATACTTAGCTAAGGTTAAACTCGACCCCAGTGTAATCATCATCAAGTTAAATCCAATTGAACAGTTGAATACTATTTTCATAATGAAAAAGATCGCGTAATAAATAATCAATCATTATCTAATCCGATAACGCCAGATCCAAACATGACTAGAGACACTTTAAGATCACCATTCGCATCAAAAATCTCTCAATGAAATCGATTAACCGAATCATCACTTCACAGATCGAAAATCTGACCCAAGGTTTATCAGAAAAAACCGACCTCTTCTCACCACCGGTGTAGTATTCTTGAGGTCCATCGGAATCACTATCAGAATCAGGTCCAGACCTTCGATTGAGATCGGAAAGAGTACGGATTCCACCACGACTACTCGATGGCCTCGCCGATTTCTTATCTTTTGAAGACATCTTCACTTCTCCGATGCAAAGAACAGAAAACGACTTTCAAGGAAGAAAGAGTTTAAGAGAAAAAAAAAAGTATCAGAAGTGTAAATTCAATCAAGATATCAAACGAACGCTAGAGAGACACGCTCTTAGTTTTTACGCGCTCATAAAGCGCGTGGGTTTTATTCTTAATGTAAGGTGTAACTTTTCCTCACGCGCGAGCGCGTGATACAAAATGTGGTTATAGAAAACATCTTATTTTCGAGTTCCCAAACTTTTATGAGTGTGTAGAGGTTCTTATTTTCGGGTATTCAATTAGATTAAAAACATAAATTTATATTCATATAAGGGTGATTAGAAAAATATGTTTTAATTTCGCATGATAGAAAATCAAATCTGCAAACACTTTAAAATTCAAGATCCGTCCCTATCAGTTAAACACAAACTTTTTATCAAAATTAGGAGTAATTGACAATTGTTCTTGTTGCTCTCTAGAGCAAAATCTCTGAAATTTAAACTAATCATATTTTAAATTTATTTTTGCTCTAGAATATAATTGTTTAAATTTTAGAGATTTTGCTTTCTAGAGTAACGAGAGCAATTACCAATCAATCTTTAGGTCCCTCACAATTATTAAAAACTTTTGAGTACAAAAACTTACAGATTTGTTGGTACATGTGGTTTCGATACTTTTAGCAACTTTTTCTTGGCATGACGTTTGTTCTATTTTAATCTTATGTTATATTTTAAGCTTATAAATCTACATGCGTCGACACCCAAAAAAACTTACATTCTTTATTTATTATATAAATTTTAAACAATGTTATATATTGAAAGATATTATTGTAAGGTTGGATCCTGCCAAACATTTCATTTTCTGACGTTGAAGCATATTTGCCAACAAAAACCATAGAACTGGGCCGCACATGTTCGAACAAGTCTAGCTTACGACAACGTTTCTAAGTACGAGACGATAAATGGTAATAAATTCTCGGAATAATTTAAAATTTTGGTTAGTACTATAACAAAGGAATCTTCTGTCAGAGACAATAATAGTGTCTTGTTAGCTAAAATATAATCTTGTAGCTAAAATATAATCACTCGGTTTTTTACCAATCACATCTACCAAGAGATACAAGAATTACCATTAGCCCGAACCATTAAGGGAATATTAAATATAAATTTTAAGTGATTTAAGTTTAAGTGACAAATCAAACATGAATATCTAAATATTATTTAAAATTAAATGTTATTAAACTAGTGATTTTAAAAAACACAATCAAATTCACTGTTATTGAAAAAAATTTAAGGATGCAATTTTAAGTAATTTTAAAGGATTCTAAGGTATTTTAAATAATTTATTTAGTTAAAACACACACAATCCAAATCTCATTGTTGCAGGTAAAGTTTTAGAAGATTTTGTCCAAATCATAAGAAATTCTCTAAAATCATCTAAAATTTCATAAATTCTAAATTATTCAAAATCTAATCTTTATCCATGTTTCAGACTTCAACCACTCAAATATAACATTGAGAAAAAGTGGTAAAAAGTGGGTCGTGGATCGGAAGTTTTTTTTTTTTGGATCGGAAGGTTATGATCTAATAATGGTTACATTTGGGAACAGCTGCACCATAACTGTAATGATTATGAACCTTTTATTATCTAAAACATGATTCATTCTGGAAAAATTACAAAAACTTCACCAGAGGAACCATCTTTTCTTAGTAGAAGGCTTTGGGGATTTATCATCTTCATCCTTTTTTCTACTTTCCATTCCCTGCTTCAGTGACTCCAGTCTTTTCCTGTGACATCCAAAAACCTTGAATATAAGCTAAGAAGCAGACGCAAAATCAAACAGATTATAGCACAAAAAGATCTATACACACAACAAAGTAATAGCAATTTGAGAAGGTTAAACATGGGTTCATCTAACATGAATATCGTGTTATTCTATAAGGTTGGATTTTGTTACAGTACTTGGTATCCGTCATCCGACCGTGCAAACTCCATCTCTGGCGAAATCCTTCTATTCCTTCAGCTCCACTAGCTAGAATCAAGTGCCTGATTACAAAAAAAAATTGACGACTTTCATGAAAATTTGGATTCAAGAACAGTGTTTCAATTTGTGAACATCTGTAAATATACATGATTACATAATAGCACAGATACAGAGACAAACTCTTCGCATAAAAAAAATTCAAAAACCAAATTATAGTACAGAGATTTTAAATCAGAGATTGTCTCTGTATCACTGGAACGTTAAGAAAGAGTACCTCTCAAGTGATGTGGCTTCAGCTTCAAGCTGAGTAATTCTTTCCTTAGCAAGATCAATAGGCATAGACAATCCTAACTTGTGTTCGCTCTCTTGAAGTCTTACTCTCAATACCTTGTCCTAGAGGAGGATTACAAGAAAAAGAAAAACTCAAGCAAATGGATATGAAGTATGAGCAGCTATACCAGAAAACCTATCTGAACAAATGGTTAATATGGAGATAGACAACATTACCCTTTTTTCAGCACATTGTCGATACAAGGCAAGCTCATCTTGGCAAAATGGTTCAATATCGTTAATTTGCAAGCCTAAAACGAGAAAAGTGAGTTCAAACATAGACCAAAGTGAGGACACAAAGACATGATAATGGAGAAAACAGAGACTTACATAGGAATAGATTCCTCAAAATCCCGTCACACAATTCAACACCTTCAAGCACATGTGCAGCAATTTCAGGAGGGATGACCGGAGATGGAGGACCCATCATTAGGTCATCACCGACCAGTATGGTCTCCTCCATCATAGGTTGTGAATCAACTGAAAATTGAAATCATTAGTATTACAACTTTTTATATGTAATTCATATGGCAAAGACAATAAAAGTAGACATAATAACACCAGGATCCAAAAACTTCATCACTATGCAACCTCAAAATTTTGAAAAATATTAAAGCATCTAACTTCCATGCACATATGGTGACGCAGATTGAAGGTTTAAAAAATTAGAAACTTTTAAATCAAATGAACAAAATAGCACCAAAAATAACTTGATAGCGTTTTTATTCACAAACACCCTTAGAGTTTGTAAGATTGGATTTCATTTCATGATAATTAAGCTTCCAAAAAATGTTGGATTCCTAAGTTTCCAATCTCATTCACCAATTCTCAAAGTGCAACACAAAGATATATTTTGAAGCAAAAAAAAATTAAGTTCAATTGCCCAAAAAATAATTCACTCACCATCCATGACTGCTGCTCCGTATCAAATTACTTCAAAGGCTGAAGAACAGACCAAAGCTGGGAAGCCTGAACATTCAATTGGAAAAAAATATCTATCAAACGGAGAGAATTCTAATAAATTCTTACTGAGGCATTTCATTGAACACTTTCTAGGCATAGAAGTACATACCTTTTCGAAAATCGTAAGTGCCCGCAAACTGCGAAGAGATTCAACCGGGAAGTCAAGCAAAAAGCATCCAGTGAATTGAAGCAGTAACGACAACGAAATGATATTATCCGACGCCGATGATCAATAAGTCCCTCTTCTCAGGGAAACTTCTCGCAGAAACAACGCGACACTGTTGTTTGGTGGTCGTTTTACTCTTTTGGTTATAGGACTCAAAATCTAGTTTTTTAATACGATGTCGTTTTGTACAGCATAGATATTTTCGCGCTTCATAGACATCAACAAATTGGGTAATGTATCTTTACAACAACCTCAAGCTTTGACTTAGCCAAAAGTCAAACTGAAAGAACAAATGAAACTATGTTCGTAATTATGGTATGTTTAATAGATATCGTCACTCAAAATCTAGCAGAGGTTTTCTGGAACGTGCAGCGAAATTATGTTCCTTCTGCTCTTTAACACTAAGAAGAGCTTTGCGTCGAGCTTCAGCACTTTCCAAGTACTCTTGTATTGGAGGGAGAGTGACCTTTTGTTCTTTTCCACCTGCTTTTGCTCGACGAATCAACTGTCCAACAATATAAAAGGTTAATGGATCTGCATTCAATGTAGCATTTAGCCAAGTATAGAAGATGAAACTCGGTTTCAAGTTTGAACCTTTGAAGCCCATGTTCGTTCTGCTCCTTGACATACATCTCGAATATCCCTGCCTGACATTCTGCATAACCATTCAGGACATATAAATCGGGTGGCCTTGAAGTAGACTGAACAGAAAGATTCAAACTTTAGTGTGACATGCTGGAAGAAAGTTAGAAACTTTACGCTTCTGTGGCCTGGGCAAGCTGCATTAGTTCAGGTTTTGAGAGTTGTTTTGCGTATTGGGCGATGATTTCTTGACGGGTTTGCAAGTCTGGTAAGTCGAACATGATCATGGAATCGAACCGACTAAAGATACACGGATGAAAAGCATAAGACAATGGTCAGGAAACTGCAGCCATGAATTGAATCGGTTTCAGTGGTTTTATTGCTTACCTGATCAAAGCGGGGTCAAGATCTTGCTTTCTATTGGTTGCAGCAATCACAACCACTTTTTTCTCTTGTTCAAATCCATCAATCTACAAAACATAGAAGCAACATCATCCTACTGGCAATAAATACTCCTATTCTATTGGACAATGTGATATTGGCGAGTGTTACTTACCTGCCTTAGTAGTACTGACAAAACTCTACGTGTTGCTTCGTGCATCTCACTATCACGAGAGATAGCAAAGGCATCGATCTGGAATGTGAGTTGGAAAGTAAACTTTTAAATTCATAGTCAAATTTTGAAGTCAAAATCGGAAAATTATATAAAAGAAGAAAAATTTTCTTCACCTCGTCAAGAAATATAATTGCACCATCAGGGAGCTCATTTGCTTGTGTAAACACAGTCCCAAGAAGCCGTTCACTTTCGCCATAGTACTTAGACAATACAGCTTCAAGCGGAACATACAGTAATGGTATGCCCTAACAACAAATGACAAAAAGTAAGCTACAAGACTCAAATTGAAAGTTCAGAAAGGGTTTGCTACTTCTTGACTGACTACTCACCGCCTGATTAGCAATAACACGCGCGCAAGATGTCTTCCCAGTTCCTAAGGTTAGAGTTTATGGACATCATATTAAAAAAAATTTTTACAAAGGAGGACAAAATTGCAAATGCAATCTTCTTGGGCTAACCTGGTGGACCCTCAAATAGAACAGCCCGGGGTCTGTTTGATTCAAATTTGGACCGCGTACCACGTACTATATCATCATACACTTCAGGACTATGAAGGGCCATCAATATTGTGTCTTCTATCTCTCTGCATCATAATAGAAGCTATTATATCAAATTTATGGTATAAAAATTAAAAACGAAACCAAGGCTTACCGCTTTTGCTGATCATATCCAGCAATATTGTCCCATGATATCTCGTCCACAGAATCATCCCCAAGAGGTTTATTAACTCCATAGATTCTCACTCCCATAGACTCCAATTGAGAGATAAGTTTGTCTGTAGACGATTCACGGACGATACCTCTCCCTCCACCTCCCTTATTTTGTCCAGCTTTTGTTCCAGCTACTTGCAAAGCTGAAACAAAAGCCTCAAGTTCTTCAGTAGTCAAGCTTCCCTTCTTTATGAACTCAACTTCCTAACACATTTTGGAGCATCGCTAAGATGTTATAGAATTTTTTTAAAAACAACATTTGACAGTAGAGTATATAACTGAAAGAGAATTGAACTTACAACTTTATCAGAGGTGAGTAAGGAACCAAAGATAAGAATGCACAAGTCATCATCTGAATCATCTTCACTCTCTCCTAATTTCTTCTTGCTTTCCACGCTGCGAAGTGTTATTTGCCAAGCGACTGGACTGAAGTAACGAGAAGGGTAGCTATTAATTTCAATCTTATACATCAGGCTTCAAATATTGTTTCTTGGTCAAAATTTAGTAGAGCAATAAAATTACTTGTCCCAAGCACGCAATAACATGTCAGAACCACCAGTGCGATCTGAGACTTTCACACCTAGTTGGGATCCAATGTTTGATATCAATTGCGCAACTTCACAAGCAGGAGGAACTTGAAACTTTAAAGTAATCTAAAACATAAAACAAACGTGTATCGTTAAAACTATACATCAAGGAACACTCAGAAGTAAGTCATATCACATATGTATATACCCAAATCTATACTAGATAATAAATTTGAGAGAGACTATTGTAGAAACCTTTTGACCCCTGACAGCAACATTGAACCGTGGATAAGAACCATACTGCGTTCCTTTACTTTGTATTAGCTCTTCAATTCGAGCTCGTTCTTTCTTGACAATGTCTACATAGTTTGGTGGTGGATCTATCGGGACAGATGACTTCTCATTAGCCTACAAGAGGTTAAGCTATAAGCTAGAATCAGTAATATGGACTCATTCAACAAGTTTTAGCTGTTATGTGTGTCACAAAACCTCTTCAGATTCAGCGTAAGCTACTCCTAATGCTCCAACGCTAAAGAGGGCACCCAAAATTGCAGGTGCCATGGAGAAGTATGGAGAATCGTTTAGGGTGCTACAAGATCGCAATACTTCATTTACTTTTGAATCACTCTGCTCAAAGGTTCCTGCAAATTCAAAGACAAATTTTTTACTAAGAGACAAATATTCTACAGGACAGAGAAGTGGAAGTGCACTTGTATCAACCAAAAATCAAAATTGAAGATATAAAAATAGGAAATTTGTATGTAAGGGATCATAAGGAAAATTAACCCTCTCATGCTCTCAATTCTTCAAAGTCCCAAATACTTAAATCAATTCATACAATCAAATGGATTCAATCGAAGCACGCCATAAAATCAAGGGATGAAAATATCATAAAGAGAAATTCACAAATTCTAGAATTCGATCAAATACCACGATAGAAACAGCGACGAAGCTCTCGTGCTCGTGGGTGCGAAGGAACCATGAATTTAGAATGAGAAAGTGATCCGCGCCAATTTCGAGCTGCTCGAAACAATTTGTCTAGAACCGCCATTGGAGTACCTTTACACAAATTTCACTTGAACTCAAAACTGTTTAAGAGCTTCAAGGGTTTATGAGGTTTTTTGAGGATCCGACAGTCTAAAAAACTTGTTTAAGGTGATTACAGAGATAACCAACCGGTTCTGTTCAAGGAGAACCGGTTTAAGTAGATCTATATGGTATGTTCTGGTTCAAATTTCTTACATTAAAAAGAGATTACTCGAGAGTAATTAATAATGGAAAAAACTTCAATCAAACACCGAACTTACTAAAAAAGATTAAAATAAACATCAAACTATCAAAACTTTAGATTAAATTGTGTATTTATAGTTAACTTTTATTTAAACTCTGAACTTTTAGTTGACCGAACTGATTTACCCGACCTTAAGTTGTTTAACAAAAATTCTATGGTTGTAGTAAAAATTTTGTTAAACAAGTTAACGTCAGAGTAAATTAACTCAGTAAACTTAAAGCTCAGAGTTTTAATAGAAATCAGCTATAAATTCTGAGTTTAATTTAAAGTTTGGATAGGTTGGTATTTAAATTGATTATTTTGGTAAGGTTAGTGTTGGGTTTGATTGACCAATTAATAATTAGAGAGTTGATCCATTCAAATTCAATTATTTCGGTTTATTCTGTTCATTTACCGTTTTGCCCCTTTTTATCTCTCCAATTTCCCGTTTCACCATCATTCTCTCCCCGACCCGACACGATGTTGTTTTCCCAGTCGGATCTACAGGCCTGACTTGCCAAACCGAGCTGCTCCGACCCAATTGAACACCGCCTCGAACCGGACTACTCGGCCACTTTCTCGATTTCGATTCACCCGCGGAGTTGCTACGGGAACATGGCGCACTGCTGATTTTCGGGGTCGTCGGAGCTCCAAACGATGTCTTGGGTCGGGTTGATGTGTTCCTGGTGGATCTACTCCTGGAAAACGGCCAAATGTTAATGTTAAGCTCCGCCGCTGCTGATAAACCTGTACGGGAACTGGTTTTTTTCTCCTTTATCTTGTTCTCTTTCTTCGTCGGCGGTTTATTCTCACTCTTTTTGAACAAACCACTCCACCGCTTCGACCCCGTTTCATATGTCAATTTGGATTCGGATACTGTCTCAGGCTCCAGGTTAAAAGCAATGGCTGAGTTAAAACTAGAAGGAGGCGGATCCGGATAGGGTTTGAGTTTAAGGAAGTGTAGTGGAAGAAGAATGCCATCGTGAAACAACTCATCGGCGGAGATGAGATTTACGACAGGTTGAATTGATGAACTGTCTGTGACGCGCCAAAATTCGAACTCCGGTGTGTTCTGGTTGGAGCTAATCATGTTTCTCCGGTGAGTTTCGCACGGAGAGAGTAATTCCTGTGTGCAAGATTACTTAATGGTTTATATGTAAGAGAGACTTTTTTGTGCGATTCTTTGCTTTTTGACAAAAAATATTATAAGTGTTTTATATTTTTTCAACAAATTATGCTGAAATTTGTTTTCACTCTTTTTAGTCAACAATTAAATCAATTTATTGAGACATGTATAATTGGCTGAATCATCTATAACTAACCAACTCGCATATGTTTTCTTCATTGTATTAATTTGATATTAGTAAGGGAAATAAAAATAATATTGCAATTATCCTATGATATTTTGTAACGTTGGAAACCAAGAAAATTATACATGAAATTGAAGTCGTTTCTACACTTAATTAAATGAAAACGAATTGCAATTTAGGGAACAAAATGATGAAAAGTCAATAATTGTTAGGTCCATCTCTTGCGCTAATTAACATTTCTATGATTAACCTAACTTATTAGCATAATAATCAAATTATTACGGACAAAAACAGTTTTAACTTTTTAACTTTTAACCATACAAAGAATAAAACATTCTTAACAATATGTAACTGGAAATTACCCCAAAATAAAAAGACCAGCAAATGTCTTTACATATTTTCATCACTAAATTATATTAACTAGATTTATACCCACGCAAAAGCGCGGGATAATGTTATAAAAATTTATTTATTATTTGATTAAAAAAATTTATAAATAAATTTATATAACAGTAATTTTAAAAATTATTATAAAAATCAAACGATATTAAAATATATTATAAAGGAAAACTTATATGAGCTTTTAATTTACTTTTAGTTTAATGTATTCAAGATTTAAGATATTTAAAAAAAACAAAAAAATTAATATGTAATAGATTTCTTATTTAATGTATCAATGTACAATTAGTTTTTAAATAATATAACACATTTTTAGATAGATATTTTAATCCAATATGTGTTTATTTATGTGCCCAATTATAAATCGTAAGATAATTTTATAAAATAAAGTCTTATTAATTGTGCTTGATTATATTGATAATAGAGACTTTATTATGAGATTTGTATGAATAAATAAAAATAAACTAAAATATAAAAGATTTGCCATTAATAAAAAAATTTCTTTTTTTCTCTAAATTAATATTAATTTATGTAATGGTTTTACAATCTTTATAATGATTCCTAAATTGTATAGTAGATTTTTAACCGAGTATTATATTTTCAAATTTTTAATTTAGAGAAATATTTTACAATCAAACTTACGAAAATAATTTTTTTTTTAAATGTGTGTAAATTAATTATAAGCTTACGTATAAAAATTAAATGATAAAATTTTTTAATTATTTATCCACGCTCATCAAATACGGTCACATATGACATTGTTTGATGAAAAAAATACCATTAGTCAAATTTAAATGTTTAAAAATAAGGTTTATCAATTTCAAAAAATTAGGATTCAAATTTTGTTGATTACATACATCTTGTCGATTTTTGTCTAGGAGAAACAGAGTTTTTGTTATTTTATATAACATGCAACTGTTTAATATAATTCTTTACTAAGAAACCTAAACTTAGGATTTTAAATCTATTAATAAAAGTTTATGTTTAAGAATAATTTTTTAATAATAAAGGACTTTTCTAAAAAAAAAAGAGTTTTAAGTGATGCCTATTATTCTTATAATTTGACTGATTATAATTTTAATTAGATGTCACCAATAAAAATTTTCAAAGTGTTGTCACATGTCTCTTGCTTTTTATATATAATTAGATTTGATATGGAAATAGCATTCAGTTACATTAAAAGTCAATTTTATTATTAATTATTCGTCCATTTCTTAAAATTTCTTAACAGGTAATAAATTATAAATTTTGAAGATTTCTTTCTAAATTTTTTTATTTTGAAGATTTCTTTCCACATATTACATGATTAAAAAATCTAGTTTTGTTATATAAAGAAGGCAAAAGCCCAAGCCATGCATCTATTCATTTTCATCCAAAAGATAAGATTTTGATTGTATCTCCGCCATGGAAAGAGAAAGAGCAAAGAAGAATATCTCCACTGATCTGAAAACAATCGGAGACGAATCAGGTTCGATGCCACTTGATCTTTTGTGGGTCATATTCATAAGTTTGCCTGTTCAAACCCTAGTTAGGTTTCTTCGTGTATCAAAAGATTCTGCAGCCATTATTCGAAACCGAAATTTCATGAAATCTTACTTGATGAAGTCTATGACTCGTCCACAAAGTCTTATCTTCACATTCAAAGGTCTATGTTCCAGAAAGAGATACTTCTTTTCATTCAATCTTCTTCAAACACAAAATCAATCATCTTCTTTGGCCACTAATTACCTCATGAAATGTCCTTCATCAAGAACCTTTGGTCCTTCTGTTCATGGTTTAATTTGCTATGGATCTCCTTCTGAAGTCAAGATATATAACCCTATCACTAGAAGATCCATTACTTTGCCTAAGATTGAACCTCAGAAGATAGATATGTATCACTTCCTGGGTTATGATCCAATTGATGGTGATCACAAAGTGTTGGGTCTGACAATAAAAATGGATATCAATGAGAAATATTATTCAGTTCAAGAACTTTGGGTTTTGACATTAGGTAATGAGGATTCTTGGAGGTTGATTGAAGATTTTCCTCCTCATCTTCTTGATATAGATAATGAGTCTCCTGATCTATGTATTGATGGTGTTTTGTATTATAAAGCTTTGCTCAACACTGGCTTTGAAGTCATGAGTTTTGATGTTCAATCTGAAGCATTTCATCTTATAGAAGGTCCAGAGAAACCTTTAGTTGGCTCCTTTCTAAAGCTTACAAACTACAAGGGAAAGCTTGGTGTCGTCTCATCTGGAAATGTTGAAAATGATATTAATTTGTGGGTTCTGGAGGATGCTGTGAAACATGAATGGTCGAAGAAGTTTTATGTTGTACTTTTACCTCGAATACATCGCATGAACAGTATCCATCGTTTTGCTCCCTTTTGTGCTCTGGATGGAGGTGAGTTTTTATTGCATCATTTTATGTTCTGCCTACAATAGATGTCAATATGTTTCTATGAGTTCCTAAGTTTTGAACTATAATTCTAGAGATATATAAGTTTAGAACTTTCATTTTGAAGAGATTAAGATATTTACGTTTATTATCAAGGACATATAGCACAAAATTTAGTTTGGACTGCATTTAGTGCTATAGGATAGTTCTCGTGGGAAAATAGATTTTTTTCTCTTTTATGTTTTTCCTACAATAGAGTCAATACGTAACTTAAAACCCCACTAATCCGTTTATTTGTGAACTAGGATGGTGAGTTTTTAAGTTTCAAACTATTATTATGAATAAATATAACTTTAAAATTATTATTTTGGGAGATTAAGATCTTTCACTTTATTATCAAGGACATATAGCATGAAGTTTTAGTTTGATTTGTATCTGGTGCTATACGGTAGTTCTCGTGGAGAAATATATTGTTTTCCATTGTATGTTTTGCCTACAATAGATGTCAATACTTAACCTTTTCTTCCATCTCTTTAATTTGTGCCAATGATGCAGGTGAAATTGTTTTGGCAAACAATGTTATGGTTTCTGGAAAACCATATTATGTCGCCATCTATGATCCGAGGAAAAATAGCGTGAGATTAGTCTGCATAAAAGGATTCCCAGAAGTGCATGAAGATGTATTAAGTCAGACACTCTCTATCTTCCCTGGTCAAGTTGAGAACCTCATGTTTCTCTAAACAGTGAACTCTCTTATCTCCATATTGATATGTTTGGTCTTTGTTTGTCGTTGTGAATTTCTATCTAGTTACTTGGGAGGTTTCAAGATCTTTTGTCTATTTTGATGACTTTTGTTTATATTTCATACTCGTGGTTAACTTTGAATATGGTTTCAGTAAGTCAAGACCGGCTTAAACAGGTCTTCTGGCAAATCTTAGTTTTTGGTTTCTGTCAGAAAATTGCATATGAATTATCGACGATTTTCAATTACCAATGATTTAGATTCGACAGTTTGATTTCGTATAAAATCTTTCAGGAAGACTTATTACATATGAATTCTTCAATTCGAAATACGCGTATTTCTTGTATATAGAAGCCTTGTATCATATAAAAAAGTAGACAAAATTTAAGAGCATCCCTGGATAGAGATTTAGAGCATCAGATATAAGAAATACAAAAGTTTGTGTAGAAAACACTAAAAGCGTCCGTGGATAGAGATTTGGAAAACTCTAAGCTAAAATTTAAGAGCATCACATAGTTCGTTGATAGTCTACTACATTTGTCTAGGAAAGAGTTACGATATAAAAGAGACATAACTCTCTAAAACAAGAAAAGATTATATCAAACATAGTTAAGAATAAACAAAATCTAATAACATAGATTACATCACTACAAGAAATATAAGGTATGTTACATCATTTATTTTATTTATTTATATCAGTTTTTAATTGATACAAGTGCAATTCCCATCATTTAAGTAATTGATTCTAAAAGTGATGACTCAAATAGTTTGTGTCAATTTAAGTAATTGATGCAACTATTTTCATTATTTGTTGTAATTGATGTTAACTTGTATCACATGTTAAAAATGAAGTAAAAAATTGCATGAGTTATTATAAATGATAGAAATAATTGTATCAATTACTATAAGTGATGTTAATATTTGAATCATTTACTAATAATTGATGTTAATTTTGTATCACTCGTAAAAATGATGTTAAAATTTGTATTACTTAATATAAATGATGTTAATATTTATATCATTTACGATAATTGATTTTAATTTTGTATCACTTGAATAAATGAAGTTAAAAATTGTATCACTTATTTTAAATGATGTTAATATTTACATCATTTACTACAATTGATGTAAATTTTATGTCACTTGCAAAAAGTGATGTTAAAAATCGTATCTAATATTATAAATGATGTTAATATTAATTTCAGTTAAAATAATTAATATTAAATATTTATATCAATTTTGTTTAATTGATACAACAATTATTTAAATTATAAATAAATTTTTATGAATCACTTTTAAAAATATATACCAAACGTTCTTTTTTTGAAAAAAATTAGTTTAAATTAAATTATATTTAAAATATATTATCATATTAGATATCAAAAGTTTTTATCTAAAACAATTAGTTACAAATTTAAGTATTTATTAATACATTATCAACTTGAACGTAGGTGATAACTAAAAATATATATAGATAATCAATTAAATATATACACTAAAATAGATAATCCATTCATAATTTAAAAAAATGAAAAAACACCGTAAAATCCAAATACTATTTAAAATACAAAATAAAGATAAATCAACTAACTAACTTCATAACTACCCGCATCATTAATTTTGGCTCATCGGACTAATTTGATCTTTAATGTTTATGTTTTCATTAACATCATTTTCCTTTTCCTGTAAAAACATGTATAAGAAAAAATCAAGTATCAATTATATATGAAAATAAGTTAATTGAATTTAAACCTAACAATTAGGCTTGAGCACGGATCAGATATCCGAGAATTTTATGATATCCAGATCCGGTGGATCCGTGTTTTTATTACCCGGATCCGGATTCGTACATTACAGATATCTGAGATTTGATATCTGCGAATATTCGGATTCGGATCCGCGGATATCCGGATCATTATTATATTACATAATTTTTTTTACAAAAAATAATATCATATTTGTAATAAAAAGAAGTTGACAAAATAAATGTGTAAATTTATGGTATTAAAATACCATTTAAAATATCATTAAAATTTTGAATAACAACATTTTATATGTTAAATTCAAACATTAAAACCTAAAAATATTATACAATTCATAATTTAAAATGAATCTACAAATTAACACCTTTAAAAATATTTAATAGAAATAATACATAGTATAAAAATTCATACAATAAATATTATAAATCAGATCGGATCAAGATATCCGGAGTAAAAATATTATTACCTAGATTTAGATCCATACCCGCGGATCCGTAGTTTTTATTACCCGGATCCAGATCCGTGCATCCTGGATATCCGAAATTTTAGGAAGAACCAGGACGGATCACGGATCGGATCACGGATCGGATCTCGGATCTCGGATAATATGCCCATGCCTACTAATAATTTGAGAATTTGATAAATTAAGCATATTCGCATAAGCTGCACATTTACTTGCCTAAAATATTCAAATTTGATCATGATATATTAGTGCCACATAATCTAAAAATATATTTCAAAAATTATAATATTACCTAATTGTTAGTTCTTGTATTAAGGAGTTGTTGAATTTCAGTCAACTTTTTAACATCATTCTCCAATGATTTCATCTTTGTCCTCATTTGAACAACTTCATCATTCTCAGCCTCAGTTCTTGTTGTTGAAGAACACTTGAATAACTTTGAAGGCGTAGGTCCACGACTGATACAACGTACTCTCCCTGGACGTTCTGGACTAAACACTCAATATTCATCATCTAAATTTGAGACTTGTGTTGATGAGTTTTGGGTCAACAAAGTTGTAAGCTCATCCTGATAAATATATTTAACAGATTAAAATACAATATATTTTCAAATCTCAAATAAAATATTCATTTAAATAACTATACAAAACAAATATTATTTAAAAACAATTGACAAAAGATATTAAAAAACTAACCGCATGTCTTTTGGCTTCATCGGATACAAAATCTCCATTATATTTCTTAAGAGTTTCAATGAAAAACTCTGCTCGGCAGGTGTTTTTCCAATGGCATTAATCTTTGGCATATGCATAATTGTTAAAACAATATTAATTTTTGCATATTCTAATGATACATATAATATATATATATATATATATATATATATATAACAAACAAAAAAAGTAAAAAAAAATGTATGGCAAAATCACGTTTCAGCTTAAAAGTCTAAGGTCAAAGATTAAAAAAAAAAGATAAAACGTAGATTATATAATCAAACCAAATCAATGTTTTGCATTGTAATACATGCGATGATAAAATCAGAGGTTTTAACATGATTGAATAAAAATAAAAAATCAAAAAAATGGTAATACATGATAATCGGAGAGAATTTTATCGGAGGTTTTTCATGATTGGATATAAATAAAAATGTCCATGTTCTCTTATATCTAATCGGATATAAAATCAATTAGTTCCTATAATCAAACAAATACTACATGATAATTTTAGCTACACACAGAAAAATGAAAAGAAAAAAAACTTACAATTTCACGTCTTTTTCTTGCAAAAAAGTTTCTTCCACATAAATGAGGCATGATGTGGTAGATTCAGATTTGGATATTTCGGTCTCGCATTCTCTATAATAATTAAAAAAAATTTAAATATCATTATAATTATAATTTAATATTTAATAATTTATACCTTCCACTTGTCGGTGAACCTTATGAAAACAAAGTCACGCCATTGATTATCAGGTACATTCGATGGACGATTCTCTACCATTTCAGATCGATTATTTTTTTTGTATTACCTCCAAAGACGCAATTTCATATATTTGTATCTATTTCCTAATACACCTATCACATAATTCTTTTTTTTATCTAGGTCACTAAACCAAAACTTTGACTACATAAATTGAGATAACATTTTAGTTAGTTGTTAAAATAAAAATTAAAAACCTATAATAATAAACAAAAATATTTACAAATTGAATGTGTTTTTTACCTGTATTACTTCCCATTTCCCACGCTTTTTCTTTTCTATGAAGAGAAAACATTCTCCAATCACTATAGTTAATAGGTAACAATTTCACATCAGTACTCAGTTGACCTAACCATGATCCAAGTAAGCCTCCAAAGTCTTCGTCAAGTTGACCACTTTTTTTTATCGAAATATGCCACCACTTTTGTATTTTGTAATTTCCAAACATCTCTATTTGTTATCATTTGGTCTTTAATGATTCCATCACCATCTATTTAGTGACAAATATATATTTCATTAAAAAAAAACTATGTTAACTAACCAACTTAATAACAAAAATATTCAAACAAAATTTATAATTAAGAAAGTAAGAAAATTCATGTTACCTATTAATTGAATTTTCTATTTGAAACTTTTACACTCTTGTGCAATTTCAGGAGGAGAATTATAAGAACTCTCCAACTACAACAAATCTTCTGGTGATTGTGTCTCTAATTCTGTAAACTCCATCTGCTAACAAACAAATAAGTATCTATAAACAAAAAAAAAAAAGATATCTATGTTTAATTTTACAGAATCGCGTAATTTCGCATGATAAATTTAACAAAGTTTATTGATGTAATTGTTGAAAAACCTGATCTAGAAAAACTTCAAGTTCAGGCTTGGTAAGATCTTGATATAAAGCTTCGGTGATATATTTCTCTATCTCATCGATCATCCTGACAATGTTTTCAGCTGCGAAATTCTCCACTCGCAACTCTTTGTTCTGCCGGTGTTAAAGTTGTTTTTGAGGTCTTCTTCTACAACCAAAGCTTCTTCTTTTCCATCCAAAGCTTCTTTGTTTCTTTTCCGCAGCAGATTGCGTTGCATAGCAAGTACTGGCTCCAGAGACCAAAACCGGAATATGAGAGATTTAAAGCAAGACTTATAATAGTCATGGAAATAAAAGTATATATATCATCTATTTTACCATAGTTCTCATTATTGTTTATGGCAGCATAGTACTAAACTTTAACTTTAATCTAATTTCTAGATAAAATTCTCTAGGCAGAAGTTCTCTAGAACCTTGAATAGACCTTCTTGCAAACGCACCATGGTCCTCGCCTAAAGAATTCACTATTGATCTTGGAATAGAAAATTACATTATACATTTTTTACCTGAGCTATTTATTTCATGAGAATTTTGAATCATGAAAAAAATAGCTAGCTCTCAACAATAAAGCCAAAAACATTAATAATAAAATTGAGTTAACTTGAATAAAGATATGCACTCCATATTTAAAAAAAGTGAAGGGACTTGCTTTCTTAAAAAAATGAAATGGAAATGAAGTAATACTATACATCTCAATTTCACACACAAATTTGATTCCTAAATCCCTCGGAACTTGATGTTTCTTTCGGTTTCTTAATGAATTTTCCCGAGAAAAAACTCAAGAAAGCAACACCAGTTAAAAAATTAAGCTTTTGAGATTTTATTAGTGTTGGCCCTTTTTCATGTTTTTATAATAATTACTTTTCGTAATTACCACTTACAAAATTATATCATTTTAAATTGAACGTACGATGTTAATGTGTTGTCATCGTATTAAGGTGAACCAATGTTGTTAAATCTTCTAAGTTACTGTTTTTATATGCTAACAAAGCAGAGAACAGTAACATAACAAGTGTACGTAAGCGAAAATAGCTCAAACAAAACCTTATTATTAGGAACTAAAACTACACACAATTGTAGTAAAGGCACAATGACTCTGAAGCTTTAGATCGTACGAGAAGCTGTTGAAGGAGGAAAGTGGTGTAGTGTTTCAGTGGAAGAGCCCTCTAGTTCTTTCTTGAGCTTGCCAACCCTATCCTCAAGCTGTAAAACAAAGCAATACCTCTGAGCTTTAAAGTCCTTCATGATTTCAAGGAAAGTTTCATACTTGTCTTTCTGGTCTTGAAAGACGTTCTTCACAGCTTTGAGATACATCAAGGCATCACCTGTTGTTAGCCTTCCCATATTATTTCCTCCACCAACCGTTAAAGGCCTACCATTTCTGCATTACAGAAACATATATTAAAACGCATGTATTTTTGTAACTCAAGAGTTTTCAAGCTTTATGAGAGGGGGTTCAACTATTCTCATGGGGTGTAAGGGTGTCTAGGAAAATGTATTTTAGTTTCGCATAACAAGGGAGTCGAACCTGCAAACTCTTTAAAGTCTCAGAACTACTCCCTACCACTTGACCACAAACTCTTTGTCGATAGAAAATAAATTCATATCCACATTCAACACTAAAATTATTTGCTTAAGCCTATAAGATATCTAATTAAGAACAGTTACAGACCTCCAAAGAGAAAACTCAACTCAACCCAGAACAGAGAAGACTCAACTCAACTTTATGGGCGATCTCCAAAGCGACAATATTCAAATCTTTCATCTTGAACATTTTTTTTACATATCAATTATGATCTTCAATATGCAAGTGAGTGTTCCAACAAAAAAAAATCATATAGTTGTTATCCTATATTTTTCATTTACAAGTGTCACAATCTAGTTTTAATATTACAGTATACTCAATCTTGTGTCATTTTCTTTATATATATGTCTACTTCAAGAGAATCTTTGATTAGATGTTTCTACATCTAAATTATTTGGTATACATTTCAAATATATTATATCCAAACAAATTCTCAAAATACAAGAACTTATTACATTTA
>WJSH01005820.1:647-10831 GCA_009757365.2 Lepidium campestre
AGATGTCGGCGCACGATACTAGGGTTTTGGAGAAGTCTGTGGAAGATGCCACCATGCTTGACCTTGGTGATCGGGGACGGCCTCCGGATCCGCCGTCGTCATGGGCTGCGGCTGTTTCAGGACCATGTGTGGGAGGAGGTTTAATAAATACTTTGAGAATTTCTGATGAGTTTGTGAATGCTAGGGTTGAGGTGGAGTTCCCGCAAAGTTTAGATGGAGAAGCGATTATTTCGGTGGGACAATTGTGTGTATGTGAAGGTTCTGGGACGTAGTGTTAACATTGTCACCATGTCGAAGAAACTTCATGAGCTTTGGAAGCCGATGGGCATAATAAAAGTTATTGATTTACCACGAAACTATTTTTTGGTATGTTTTGGGGCTGAAAATGATTACTTAGCGGCATTGACGGGAGGCCATTGGAGGATGTTTGGCAGCTAGCTGTTGACGCAAGCATGGTCGCTGGGGTTTGATCCTAGTTGTAATGAGATTCGTACGACTCCAGTGTGGATTCGTATTGACAAATTACCAATGCATTACTATCATAATGTTCTTCTACTGAAGATTGCACGTGGTGTTGGAAACCCTATTCGTGTTGATTATACCACTACTAGTTTTATGCGAGGGCATTTTGCAAGATTATGCGTTGAAGTGGATCTCTTCAAACCTCTTAAAGAATCAGTTGTGGTTAATGGGGAACGATTCTTTGTCTCCTTTGAGGGCATGTCGAATATATGTGCGCGATGTGGGGTGTCTGGGCATGATGTTGCCTCTTGTCCAATGACTCCAACGGACAGTGAAAAGGAAGGTGAGAAGGAGGTGAGTCGTATTGTTGTCTCTACTTCGGTTGAGAATCAGACTCAGTCGAGTGATGGATTTACATATGTACAGTGAGAAGTGGTGAATTTAAGTGGTGAATTTCCCAACCGTTTGCAGCATCAAGACTAATGAGAAACCGTATAGTTTCTATTCGAGCAACCGGTGCAAACACCTCCTCATAATCAATGCCTTGTTGCTGAACATATCCTTTAGCTACAAGCCTTGCTTTGTACTTGTGAATTGACCCATCAACATGCCTTTTGATTTTAAAAATCCACTTTAACCCTATAGGTTTCACGCCTTCAGGTTTGTCAACAAGTTTTCATGTCTTGTTTTTGATGATTGAATCAAGCTCAGCTTGCATTGCTTCTACCCACTCTTGAAGATCTTTGGCTTCTAGATAGTTCTCTGGCTCTCCGGCTATCGTGAGAAGCACTCTTCCTCCTTTGATTTCTGCAAGCAACACATAATCATCAAGATGACTCGGTTTGGTAAGTACACAGCCATATCTTGATGTCGGCTGAGCATTCTCAGCTTGATTCATATCAACCAGACCTTGATCATTGTTAATTTCTTCCTCTTCACTAACGTGATCCAAATGTTCATGATCCAGACCATGATCTTCTTGAACATCTTCAAAGGCATTACCATCGATCAAAGCTCCTTCTTGAAAGATTTTAAACTTTCCCGGTTCTCCAAAAGTTTCTGTAGAATACCATTCCCAACCTTGTTGTTCGTCAAACACCACATCTCGACTAACAACAACCTTCTGTGCTTTTGGATCATAGAGTCTATAAGCTTTTGTTCCTTGTTCCGATCCAAGATTGACCAAACATCTTGATCTATCATCAAGCTTCTTAAGATGTGGTCCATTGGCTTTGGTATAAGCAAGACAGCCAAAGACCCTTAAGTGTTCGATATTAGGCTTCTTGGACATAAAGCTTTCATAAGGTGTTTGTCCCTTCAAGGCCTTTGTGGGCACTCGGTTGATGAGATAAGTGGAATGTCGTACTGCTTCTCCCCATATCTCATTCAGAACTTTCATGGTTTTGAGCAAACTTCTTGTCATCTCCATCAACGTGCGATTTCTCCTCTCCACCACACCATTTTGCTGAGGTGTGTATGGTGCAGTGAGATGTCTTGTGATTCCTTTTTCTTCACAAAACAAATTAAAAGCAGCCGAGGTTAACTCTCCCCCTCAATCAGTTCTAAGCGTTTTAATGTTCAAAGTAGTTTGCTTCTCAATAAGCTCTTTAAACCTTTTAAAACGATCAAATGCTTCGCTCTTCTCCTTCAGTAGTATAGTCCACATATACCTCGAGAAATCATCAATCAGTACAAAAATATATCGATTATGTGTGGAGTTGATGGAGAAATCGGTCCACACAAATCACCATGAATTAACTCCAAAGCTTGAGCTGCACGAAAACTTGCTTTGTTTGGGAAAGAAAATCTTGTTTGCTTTCCAACTAAGCAACCTTCACAAATACTCTTCTTATGAGTCATTTGTGGCAATCCTAGTACCATCTTCTGTTTCACCATGTTATTCATCACGCCAACACTCACATGACCTAGACGAGCATCCCATAGACGTGTGATAGCATCATCTTCAACAAGCAAACACATCCGTTGGCAGATCTCTAAAGATGCTTTGTAAAGCCGATTTGATAATCTTGTAACTTGCAGTAGGAGTCTCCCTCGTGGATCTCTCAAGGTTAATTTATCATCTTTCATCGTAACTTCACATCCATTCTCTGTTGCTTGACCAAGACTTATAATATTGTGTGTAAGATCGGATGTAAAATAAATATCTTTCAACTCTCTTTTTTCTCCAGTTTTCCCAATAAACACAATTGATACTTTTCCAAGAATGTTTACATGTGAGCCATCTCCAAATTTAACTTTTCCTTTGACATTCTCATCAAGTTTGGAAAAGAAATCTCTGTTCCCAGTCATATGGTTGCTTGCTCCATTATCAAGATATCATACCATAAAGAGCTTCTTCATCTTCCTCTTCTTCATATTCATTCAAGTTTGCCTCTTGAGGCTCTCTTGGTCTATCCGGACATGCTACAACAAAGTGTCCCGGCTTATCACATCTCCAACAAATCATCTTTGATCTATCCTTCGTAAACTTCTGATTTTGGTCTTTGTTATCCTCTCGTTGGTTTCGGCCGCTAGATCTTCCTCTTCCTCTGCCTCTACCACAATTTCCTCTACCAAAACCTCCTCTTTCTCTCCGATTTTCTCCTCTACCATAACCACCACGATTTGAGAACATAAGCTTCTCATGCTCTTCACTTTGTGTTTCATTGCTAACCCTTTCTTCATATGTTTTGATTCTCCCAACTATATCTTCAAAGCTAGTTGTCTTGAGATCAAGAACTTGCTCAAACGAAGCAACAATATGAATGAATTTCTGCTTCGGAAGTCCGGTCAGAAACTTCTTTACCATCTTTGACTCATCAATTGTTTCTCCGAGAGCTGCTAATAGTGCAGCAATCCCCGAAATTTTGCCAGCAAAATCATCTATTAAGTCTGAGTCATTCATCTTCAATCTATCAAGTTCAGCTACAAGGGTTTGAAGTCTCGCCTCCTTAACTCGGTATGCGCCTTGGTGTCGTGTTTTGATAGCATCCCAAAGACCCTTTGTCGTGCTTTGATCACCTACTTGCAAGATGAGTGTCTCTAGAATCGATTGAAACAAAAGTGCAATAGCTACATCATTCTTCTTTGGATCAACAGATCATGGCTCTATCGTCTCCCATACTTCACTAACTCGAAGTGTTATCTTCATTCTCATCGCCCAAACCGTGTAGTTCGTCGATGTCAACATAGGACAATGGATCGAAGGTACTCTAGGGTCCTTACTTCGCAGCGGCAACGGATTCACGTCTCCCATCCTTGGCTACGTGAGTCTTCTTCTTGCTTGATCGGATCGTCGACTCAAGCTATGATACCAATTCAAACGGATTCAATCAACACACTTAGAGAATTAAAGAACTGCACTCTTTATTGATTTAGGAAACTCTCACAAAAACCTAAACATTGTTTTCTCAAAGCCTTAAGGAACAAACCTCCTCAAGACTCCCTTTTATAAGCTACACCTTATTTCTTATCTAATAGACTAATTCACATGAATCTAATCTATAGATTTGATCTTATCTCTAAGTCACTAACTCTTACTTGAGGGCTGAGTCTTATCTCTAAATAACTAACACTTATCTAGAGATAACTTGTAAACAAATGAATTATCCAACAATTTATTCCTAAATCTGAGGATACTTGTATCTGCAAAATCACTATAAATTGGGAGAAGCGCAACGATGAGTCTCCAGAGCCAAGCGGCTACATGAAATTCGTCAAAAGCCTTGTTGCTGACATGGAAGACCACGTTACCAAAACTTAATCATCATCGTCAATGGTCATTACCATTATCATCAACACCATCAATAAGCTATCAATAAAGGAGTTTTCAATTAATATTATAATAAATGGGGTCTTGTGGAGTTTCGTTTTATTTCTATGTGCAACTCTTTGGTTCTGTCAGATGCTTTGATATATTGTTATGCTTATCATAATGTATGATTCATAAATAATGTATGTTGTTCTTTTCCTCTTTTATTTCTTAAGATTCTGAATTTATATGTCTTTGAAAAGTTCTCTAGCGTTCAGCTCTTCTTCTCATCAGTCCGTCCTCATACACTTGAGAAGTTAATTATATACAGAAAGAGAGAGAGAGAGAAAGAATGTATTACAGTCACATGAATCAAATGTAGATATATTTCACTTCGATTGGATTGTTATGCATGCCCCTAGTCTAATGCTAGACAAAAAAAAAAGGACAAGACCACATGAAAGATCGTCCGTACAAATCTAGGTCGCGGCCGCAGGGTGTGAGAACGTGAGAAGCAAGAACGAGTCTTCATAAAGCTTCTAGAATGTCTTAGAAGCCTTTGGAGGAGCCTAGCTAGGTAGCCGTTGGGATTGAATCACATGTGTAGTTAATCTTTTTAATTCTAGGGAATCACTATTTCTCTCTTAGGATATGTCATTATCATCTTTGAGATTATAATATATATAATAAACTTACAATGAAATGAAAAGTTGTAACTCTTCACTTATGATTTTTGACATAAAACTACTTTTGAACTAAATCTGTGATTGTATAAATCCTTTATTGAATTTTGGTCTACGCAAAATTTGCTCGTTAGTTCTTCAAACATTGTGTTGCTAAGCAATGTAGATTACGAGGCTGAATTGATTTATTAAAGACAATGTTTACAGTATATATACACGATAATTAACCGTAATGTATATGTAATGTATATACATGTGTCCTTTCTATATATACTCTTATACACCCCCTCAAGATGGAGGTAGGTGAGTAACTCCAATCTTGTGTATAAGCTCCTGAAATCGTGGTCCGGGCAATGCTTTGGTCAAGGCATTTGCTAGTTGATCCCGTGTTGACACATGAGTGACTTTTATGGCACCAGACTGAATGTTGGCTCTAACAAAGTGATAGTCAAGTGCAATATGTTTTATCCTTGTGTGAAAGACCGAGATTGCACAAAGATATGTTGCACCTATGTTGTCACAGTAAATAACCGGTGTTGATGGCAGCTGGATGTGTAACTCGGTTAAGAGAGAACAAATCCAACTAAGTTTGGATGTTGTGTTAGAGACTGCCCGATATTCGGCCTCAGTAGACGAGCGTGCAACCCCTTTTTGCTTCTTAGAAGACCAAGATATCAGTGTCTGGCCAAGGTAGACAACATAAGCATGTGTGGATAAGTAATCGTATGCATCACCTGCCCAATCTGCATCTGAGTATACATGTAGAGTCATCGGTGATTTCACAGCAATATAGATACCATGAGTTATCGTACCTGCAAGATAGCAGAGTATCCTTTTTACGGCCAACCAATGTAAGTCCGTGGGTTCGTGCATGTATTGAGACAACTTATTCACGGCATATGACACATCAGAGCGAGTTAGGGACAAGTATTGTAAGCTGCCAACAACTCATCGATATTCTTTTGGATCCACCAATTGTTGACCTGAGTGTAGTGTGAGTTTTGGTGTTGGAGACATGGGAGTAGCAACTGGTTTGGCATCAATCATGTTTGTGCTAGCGAGCAAGTCAGTGATGTACTTGCGTTGCATCAAATGTAAACCATGTTTTGTCCTTGTTGCTTCGACGACGAGGAAATAACTCAGCTGGCCCATGTCTTTAATTGAGAATCGTTCACCAAGTAAATGAATGCAATATGCCTCAAAGTCTGTGTTATTGCCCGTGATGACGATTTCATCAACATAGACCAAGACATAGAGTAGTAGTGAATCACGATGGTAAACAAAGACATAGGTGTCAGCTAGAGAATTGGTAAAGCCAAGAGTAAGCAAATATGACTTTAATTCTTCATACCATGCTCTAGGTGCTTGTTTGAGGCCATACAAGAGGCCGGATGCACCATCAGCCCACATTGAAGTATTTGGCCCACATGGAATTATTTGAATTCTATCTCGCCAAATAATTAAGGAGGCAATTGTATAAAAACACTAAAACGTTGTAGCTTGTCTATATATTGCTTGTAACTCACAAATTGTAAAGATACAAAAAATAAACTCTCTTCACTATTCTCTCATTCTCCAAATCTCTCTCACTCAAATTCTCTCATTCTCTTGATTCTTTTCATTCTCTATGTTCTCCAATCATTCTCCATCTATTCTATTCATGCTTCCGAAATTCTAACAACACTTCTCTATCCACGAATATTTTTCTTGTGAAAGATAAACTCTTTGATCGTCCTTAATTATCTCCATGCCAAGTAATTTAACATTCTCATACTCGTCATCTCAAACTCCATCTTCATTGTGTATTATTGTCAGTGATTCTGATATCACCCACATACAAAATCACGATCAAAATGTCCTTGTCTTTCTTCATCACATAGATAAGTGCATGAAGAAAACATGAATCTCTTCTCTTGTACCAAGCTCAAGTGGCTTGCTTTAAACCATGCTCATTATTACTCGACGCCGTTTGATTTACTGAAATCAGCCGAATTGCTTCGAACATATCTGGTATGTTTTTGTCGCTATACAAATTCTGTTCAGCCACCGTTCCTTCGAGATTCAGAGTACGAATCAGCATTTGGTCTATTCTCGATCCCAATGCTTCTTCCATCTCCTGTACAACTTCTTCTTTCAAGAGTGTATAAAACCTCATTTCTGCCATTTCTTTTTAAGAATCAACTCAGCTCGAATACCTTTGAAGTAGAAATTTGTATATTTCAATTATTCTAGGAATGAATCAATGTTCAGTACAAACAAAGACCAAACTCACCTCGCAAAACCGTAATGATAGCGGCTAAGCAGAGACAAGAATCACGAATTACAGATTAATAAGAAAGTTTAGAAATGATCGAAAGAATCTAACAAACTCTAACAAATTGTTTATATTTGTTTAACAACTCTACCTCCCTCCTGAATCTTCTAACTCTACATCTGAGTCAGCATCTATTTCACGTTACCACTTCAATCAGCCACACCCACAGTATCGGCACACAGCTTCTACAGTTCCGGTGACACTTCGATCCTCAACAGAGAGTTCTACAAAATGATTCTTGATACAGTACTGGATACAGATCCTCAACAGAGAGTTCATCAAAATGATTCTTGATACAGTACTGGATACAGTAGGTTTTCTGGAAAATAAAAGCTGTGAAATAGTTTTTGATCAAATAAATAATCTGGAAACATCAGTCCAACCATGGATGTTTTTCCTCCATATAGATAGGCAAATCTCTTCAAAACGTATCAATCTAAGCATCAATTTTTATGTGTCGAAGTTGTCAATTTTCAAAGGAGTGATGTCATCTGCAACTTCGAAACCTCCAACAACTCGGGCAAAGAACACCATCAGTTGCTCAAGTGTGTATTTGATGTTCTCTGCCTGTTAAGCAATTACAACAAGTTTACTACTATTACAATCTATAAAGATTTAGATGTTTTTTCACTAGTGCAAGTGATCAAGTCTTACCTTACAAAAACCATGTTGTTCTCCTTCGTACTCAACAAGAGCAACAGGCAGACCTTTTGCCTTTAAAGCTTGATAGATTTTAAGTGATTGTTCCGGATTTACAAGCTGCAATGTAATCAGCATTTTATACCAGCATTAATACAAATTGTTTAAGATTTTCATATTCAAGCAAAAGAAGTAGTAATTAGCAAATGGAAAAAAACCATATCTAGAATTTTTATATTTATGTAGAATCCAGAAGATGATGAATTTAGCTAAGCGTTTCGTTACTTGTAAGAAGTTAAAAAAACGAAAAGAAAAATCAAGAACGGATAATATAAGAACCTTGTCTTCCAGCCCATGGAATAGGATGATGGGGCAAGAGAATTTGTCGACGAAATTGATTGGTGATCTCTCATAGAAATCCTTTTCATCTCCTGCAAGCAATTACGTTCAAAAGAATTTTGGCAGCCGACCCTAAAGAACTAAAGCAAAGATAAATGCTCTCTTCAATAAATTTAACTCACCAACAAGATTATCGGTATAGCAGGATTCAAACTTTTGACCACCTTCTTTCAACGTTTTTAAGTCAGCCACCTACATTAAGAAAAGCCAAACAAATATGAATTATATGTTGTTTATAAGGACTTTATCTATCATGCATTTCAAGAATAATTTGGTTGTATGTCTGAAATCCCGTGCGTATGCTAAACGACTTCAAAACATAGAATCTGCAAAAGTGTGATATAAAATGAACTTTGGTTCAGAAAATACGCTTGAAACCAACAATCTTAGCTTACCACTGGGATATTTCAAATTTCCCATTATCTACAAATTTTCCATAGCAATATACATTGCACTAAACTTATATATAATCAAAGAATTTTTGGCATCACAAACTCGATTAAGTTCAATATATTTGAATTTTTATGCTGATTCTTCTTTATACATAAGAGTTTTTAAGAACTTATTCCAATAAATAACCAAAGGTAGGTACAATGAATATACTAGTAATTTAGCTATATGTTCCAACAAATCCAATGGTTCTGTACTTACTCCGTATAAGGACGCTCCAGCTTTGAATACATCTCTGAACGCCAATGCTGCAAGAATTGTGTAACCTCCTGCAGAACCTCCAGATATACAGAGCCGCTTATCATCTGCCTTTCCAGAAGATACCTGCCCAAGACCAAAAATGTTATTGCAATTGCTTCCAAATTTGTACACATAAAATAGGCAAAGGAAAAACATACCAAATATTTCGCACAGCCACAACAGTCATCAACATCGACAATCCCCCACCGCCTTAACAACCGCTCTCGATACTCTCGACCATAACCTTCAAAATAGTGTTACATTTGTCACAATAAATCCATGTGTTTGTGTACAATCAGACATGGTGAGAATGGGACATCGAATGACAAGAAATCTCATAAGAAATACTTGAACAAGACTAAATATAACTAGGAAAGGATCCCACCGTACAGGTGTTAACAAATATAATTGAGGTTGCCAAATTTTAGGGAAAATGTAGGTAAAGTAGTGGCTTGGAACCATAACAACAAACCTGTGCTTCCACCATAATTGACATCCACAAATGCCCACCCTCGACTGGTCCAGTATTGGATATAAAGATTCAAGGATCCACGTGATTCAGCAGTAGGTCCTCCTACAGATTCAGATTGTCAACAAAAATGATTGATGTGGCATGCATAGCTGACTGCAATATTTCTGTTTTGGCTAGAGCTCATACTTGAAATGGAATGATGACCATAAGATTAACATGTTTGAAACTGAGGAAGCATCTTGGTTAAGTTAAGTATTAAAAATCGGGAAGTGGTGTCTTTACTACCATGACTCTTTACTACCAACGGAGGTTTCTCTTCCATGCTAGCTTTGTAAAGCGGGTTGGTTGGAGGATAAAAGTAAGCATAAGAGTTCTGACCAACAATCTGTGTTGGAAATTCAATCAACTCTGGCACGCTGAAGAAGGCCTTGTAGTTTAATACATCCGGTGATGAAGACCAAACAATCTCAAAACTGACTGCTCTCATCTTATGCTGATCCAGTGTTACCTGTTGATAGGAGAAACTATAAAAATTCACTTCTTATCAGACACAACTTATCCTCAATTAAAACCTAAAATAGTAATCATTTTACCCTGGCAACTGATGGTGGAAGAACTGCTGATGCTCCCTCAACATAAAGGCACTGATTCCAAAATGTCTGAAAGTGGAAGCACAAAATTTCATTACACTCTGATATATTTGGATATCATTGAAACAATTAAAAAAAACCAAACTACAGAGAAGCTATATTACAATGCTATCAAAATCAGTTA
>WJSH01005832.1:3341-22304 GCA_009757365.2 Lepidium campestre
TTGTATCAAAAGCTTGTCTTAGCTTAAATAATACGACATTTAACTGAAGTCTGTCTCGTTCTGGATGAGTTTCTCCGCAGCCTCTCTCAGTAAGCTGATCACAGATAAGCTTTCTCTCATTTGCTTCCAGGAACAGTCATCAAAACCAAAATAGGATTGTAGACATCATAAGTCTCATAAGCCTCATCAAATTCACATTTATCTTTTATTTACACCTATGGCTTCACATCCAGATCGTATATTATCTCTTTCTCGGTACCTTTCTCTAGGTCTACTGCAGGGGAGAGAAAACATTAACATTTGTCTGAGGATATTAGGCTGAATGAATTGTATTAGATGATTGTGTGGATCGATGGCTCAAAGGCTTTCCTTTGTACACAAAAGGGCTCAGATACTGTCGTCGAAAAATTGAATAAAGAGTGGACTAAATTAAATCTTTTAATTTAAAAATAGTTGTATACGATTCTGTCCAGCAAATTTTTTAATATACATGATCCAACTCGAGAAACACACCCGTACCCGTTACCAACTAAACCACCTGTCACCAACTAAACCACCCGAATCCAATTGGTTTTATTTTCAATAACCAAAGTCAAACCAAAACATAAAATTAAATCGATTCAATTTTGCTAAACCGATTGAATTTGAGAAAAGACTGAGGTCAATAACCTTAATCTAAGTTTTTCCGATTCACTTTTACTTTCTCCTTCTCTTCAATGTTTCCTCTCCGGTTCTTGCTCTTCTCTCCGTTTCAAACCTCTCTTCTCCGTTTAAAATCTCCTTTCATTCCCAAAAGTCTTCGTTATTGCCAATGTCCAACGAATTCTGGTAACGTTTCTATGGCCCGCACGAAAGCTTGCAAGTGTGATAAATCCTCGTCCAATTCCTAGAGTACCGGAGTCTCATCCACTACACGAAGACGACCCAGAGACAGTTGAAGATGAGGTAGAAGAAGATGAGCCTCTAGAGACAGTTGAAGAAGAGCTAGAAGAAGATGACCCTCCAGAGACAATTGAAGACGAGATAGAAGAAGACGGAACTAAAGATTCTGAAACCGAGATGAAACACGATGGAGAAGAAAATGAGAGGCAATGGGCTTAAGCATCGTCAGGCGATGGATCCTCATCAAATACGGTAAGTGAAAAAATAAGATTGAGATTTATTTGCGAAAAAAAAGTTGGGTGATGTATTTGTATTAGATAGATTGAGGATTAGAATCTAAGGAATGTCTATTCAATTTATTTTTGAATAGAGTTTGTTGAATTTGCTTTAGATTAATTTTAAGTTGTATTGTTAGATTGATTTTTAGGTATTGTAATTGTAAAAGAGACGTATTTTTGTCGTCTCTTAGTTAGAATTGGATCCATTAGAATTTGAATGAACATAAAGTAAAATTGATTTAGAGTTGAATTTGTATACATGACTGTTTGGTGTTTAGTATTTGACTTAGAGTTATTTGACTTTGAATTTATATTGTATATCTATTCGTGGGAGTGGGAGTAATGCTACCTTTGGGCATGTATTTGTTATCGATGGAGTATTCCAAGACAATTAAAATTGCTGCAAGATCTAATGTCACAAGGGTGGTGGATACGATAGAGACTAGTCCTTGGCAAAAAAAAACCGGACCCGAAGACCCGAACTGGATCCGACCCGAAAACAAAGACCCGAACCCGAACCTGAACCGCCTTAAATACCCAAACGGGTCCTAAACTTTTGGACCCAAAGAACCGGACACAAACCGAGAACCGAACGGGTACCCGAAGACCCGATTTTATGATATTTTTAAGGTATTTTTAGAGTTTTTTTTAGTATTCTATGAGTATTTTTTGGTATTTTTAGATATTTTCATATGTATTTTGAATATTTTGATATTCAAATATTTTTGAGCTATTTTTTCAGTATTTTTAGGTATTTTTGAATATTTTTGGATATTTTTTTTGTAGTCGGGTAATTTTTAGTTCTTTAAATTTGGACTCGAACCGACCCAAACCCGAATAGAACCAAACCGGAACCAAACCGAAATAGTAGCGGGTCCTATATGGGTCTAGAACTTCTGGACCCGAAAGACCCGGACTTGAAAGGATCCGACCCGAAGACCCGAATGCCCAGGCCTAATAGAGACAATGCTCGACGTCTTTGAAAACTAGTGGTTCTATGATCACCCACAATTCTCCTATTTTTTCCATATGACGAGGGATCCAAACCACAAAACGATGGGCATGTGGATGCTCTTTGCTCGGATGGCTCAGATAGAGAAGAAGAAGGAGTTGTGGTTTGTTGTAAACGGAGTACCAATCCGGTACTTATTGAGAAAGCACGCTCTGATTTCTGGACTACATTGTCATGATTTCCCGGATGGTTATAACCGGATTGGAGATCTCAGATTTATGAAGAAGCATTTCAAGGGCTCAAGGGTCCTAAGAGGCTATTGGGAAGAAATTTTTGTCAATGAAGAAGCCTACAAGTGACAGGTTGAAGATGGTAGTATTGTATTTCCTCACATTTGTATCAAGGGGAACGGTAAGCATGAGCAACATGCAACCCCGGTGGACACCTTCTTTACGAAGATTGAAATTGACCTATACCAATGTTGGAAATTCCCCAGGGGTAGGCTGACTTTCTTTGATAACCTATCATAAATTCAACGGATGATGAAGCTCTTTAACGGCGTTGCCAAACCGGTTGCTAATCTTCTGAGTTGCATCATTCCATTGGAGGTATAAGTGAATTGTTTTGTTGAATTATTTGATTGAATTATGTTATTGAATTGTTTGCTAATGTCAGTTATTGTGAATTGTAGCTTCTGCCATTTAAAGCAATTCCAAGGTTGATGGAGGTGTTTCGAGAGGAGGTTGTGGACGCAATAAGTGACTGTCCTAGGATGTGCAAGACAAAGTTTAAAGCTATTGCGATGAAAGGATTTCAAATTTAAGAAATATACAAGGCACTAGGCCGAACAAAAGTGAGTGGTCTAAAATTCTTAAAATTGGTTTATATTCATGTTTAAAATACTGATTTGCATTGTTTTGAATTAAAAGGAAATTGATAGTTTATTGGAATTAACCGTGGATAAGTGTTATACAATTGGTGAGTTCCCGGAAGAAGATGATGTAGGTGATGTTGTTGTAGATGGTTGGAAGCAGCGTCTCTTACTTGAAAAAAGTAGATACGCTTTCAACATATGTACAGTGAAGACATCGAGGCCATAAAGAATAGTGTAGGGGTAACAAAGAAAGTGGGGAGGAGGTTTTCATCATCTCAATTCAAAGAGAGGCAATAATTGAAACTGGATTCAAGCAAATGACTAACAAGTTTGAATGCATGGATAAGAGAACAACTGACAAGCTTGAATGCATGGATAAGAGAATATCAGAGGTTGAATTGTCAGTTAAAAAAAACAAAGAAGCTACCAAAGTGAATGAGTTTTCAACTGTGACCCGAGTTTTCAACTGTGGCCCTAATAGAATAAATAGAAAGTGATAAGGAGGAAAGAAGGCGTGCAACGAGGCAATCGAAGAAAAAATCAAGGAAAGCAACGGATCTTAAACCAACTTATGAGAGTCGTACGACGAGGCAATCAAAGTGAAACTGTTCGTGATTTATGTTTGGTCTAATTTTTGGTCTAACATTTGGTCTTATGTTTGGTTTTATTTTGGTCTAAAACTTGTTTGAAGTATTTGGCAAACTTGTTTGAAATATTTGGCAAACTTGTTTGAGATATTAGGCTTTTTTGGTCTTATCAAAGTAACATAATATAGTTTCGTTGTGTTTTATTTATTTTATTGATTATAATATTTGATTGTGTTTATTAATAATTGATTGAGACTTTAAAATTAGTCATAACAGATGTCCGCTTGCGAGATTATAATATTTGGTTCAATAACTAATATTTGGTTCTATAACTAATGTTTGATTCTAGAACCATAAGTAAAATCTTAAATTAACAATAACACCACATGGACATTCAATAGGTATGTCATAGTCACTGTCCGCAATCCAGTAAAGACGGTCGTAGTAAACCTTGTGCTCCCTATCACATTGTATGTTTGGGTCTTCATTCGGGTTGAAGGAGTCATCACTCATGATTACCTAAGAGAACAATAAAATCATGAAAGGAAATTATAAATCGAAACAGAAAATAACATGAAAGGAAGATGTGAAGGATATGAAAGATGAAGATGAAATTTTGGAACTTTCGATTTTAGAGAAGATGAAAATAAAATATTAGAACTTAAGTTTTTTGAGAAGATGAAGATGTGAAGGATTTTTGTGGATTTCGATTGTGTGGTGCGGAAAGAGAACAGAAGATTTAAGTGATAGAGCAAATTGAAAATTTTGATTTTTGGATCCAAATTTAAAATTTTTTAGTTTTGGCGCGAAAGCAAAATTAAAAATTTTGGTTTTTGAAATTTGGATATCTTAGTTAACCCAAGTTTTTTAGTTATGCATAAGTCAAAAGTAACAAACCATTATTTTTACCCAAATTAAATTTATACAATCATTAGATTATGTTATCTTATTACATTTTGCATTCCTCTTTCCTTCATCTTGTCTATCACAAGCAAGTTCAAAACTTCCAATATCCACTTCCACGTGATCATCACCTCCCACGTTACCATAATCATCATTAAGACCATTATCATCATTAAGACCATCACCATCACTAAGACCATCATCATTCAATAACAATTCCACGTGATCATTACTTTCCATGTGATCATCACCTTCCACATGATCTTTTCCTCTCTCATGTCATATAGCATTGTTAACATTTGATACCATCACACCTTCACCGCACCTACCAACTTTCACATGAAAAAAACTTCTTAATTATCCCACATTCATGCTCCATAGATAACTTTCTACATCATCACTATTGATAATATATATATGATTGCTTATTCGCTTACAATGCCAACGTGACTTAACTCAATTTCAACTTTGCGCCTATATCCATACAAAGCTTCTTTTTTATCATATCTTCTAACACCGAGTATGTAATATCCTCACTAGGGGACGTCTTAAACGTTAATACATAACTAATAGCATCCTTCGAGTTCTATCGATACCCTTCTTTGTTTTCAATTTAACACCCTCCATACTCAAAATGAACAACGGTTATCATCATTTTATCTACAAAAAAAATTAAGTTTACATCATTCTATGTTCAACAAAAATGCAAACTACACAAATCACTATGGTAAAGTCTTAGAAAAACTAATAACGAAAATGAAAAGGGTAACAAAAACTAATAACCAAAATAAAAAACGTCTAACAAAATGAAACGTCCAACAAAATGAAAAATTAAAACGATAACGTCTAACAAAAAAAAATAACCATATCATTCACACTTACATCTAAACAAAAAAAAATAGTCTCCTATCCATGCATTCAAACTTCACATATAGAAATTGATAAGTCTAACAACATCAATCACACTTACGTCAACGTCTTTCTCAACGAAACATACCCCTCTTTGATTTGCTCTTCAAGGTTACTTCAACGATAACCTTCAAGATATAACTTCACGTTGGAGCTGAAGTTCTGAGCTGAAAATGGAGCAGAACACGCGAGACGGCCTCGCGGAATGGTTCACGTTGCCAGAATCTCTGCCATAGTTGTTGTAATGTCGGAGTCGTCATAACAAATATAATGAACGAAAATAATGAAAAATAAATAAGTAAAAAAATTACAAACTCCCCGGTTAAGCACTTAATTGGTTAGGTAAATTAATTTCGAAAGTACAGAGGTTAGTACGAGGAATGAATTATGATCCAGCCATTCTTTCTCTCAATTGCTTTTATTATTTGTTTTAATTTTATACAAAAATCGAGCAAAAGGGCAATGGTGGGGATAAATGGTGGGTCCGAGCAACAACAATAAAAGAAGAGACTAAGCAATCCAGCACACATGAGCGTAGCTTAGGAAATCAATCTTCAAAGGAGAGCCTTTAAGGCATTGATCATGATTATGTTATACTATATGTACACACATAGTCTAGTTATTTACTAATTACATATTAACTCTTTCTTTAATACTCTTATGCACCCCCTCAAGATGCAAGTAAATATGTAACTCCAATCTTACCCATAAGATTTTGAAATGGTTGTCGAGGTAAGACCTTGGTCAGTAAATCTGCAAGCTGCTCTTTAGTCGAGATGTGTGTTAGCCGAAGAGCACTAGATTGTGTATATTTTTCCCACAAAATAGTAATCCAAGGCGATGTGTTTCATTCTTGAATGGAATATCAGGTTTGCACAGAGATAAATTGCTCGTAGTGTGATGTGTAGTTCCGTGAGGAGAGAACATACCTAACTTATTTCGGACGTGGTTGATTTGACAACTTGGTATTCTGCTTATATGGAGGAGTGAACAACCCCCTTCTGTTTCTTTGAAGTTCATGAGATCAGAGTATTTTTAAGATATAGGATATACGCTGTATTGGAGGTGTAGTCATCCAAATCCCCTGCCCAGTCTACATCATAAAATCCATGAAGTGTTGAAATTGAGTTCGATCGAATGAAAATACCATATGTAACTTTTCTAGCGAGGTATTGAAGGAATCAATTCACTGCTTGCCAATGAAGATCAGCAGGTAAGTGCATAAATTGGACCAGCTTGTTAGCGGCATAAAAGATATTCGGACGTGTGAATGACATATATTGCAAAATACCAACAACCATCCTATAGTCGCGTGGATTGTCAAGGCGAGTGCCAGAGTGAAGATATAGCTTTGGTGTTAGCGACATTGGCGTTGTGACGAGCTTAGCATCTGTCATCTCAGTCTTATGCAGAAGATCGATGTTGTATTTTCTGTTGCATAAGATGCATTCCTTGCAATGAACGAGTTACCTCAACGCTCAAAAAATAACTCAAATCATCCATGTTCTTCAACGAGAATCGAGTTGAGAGAGAGTTAAAAAGTGTGGTTGACCAAACGTGAGTTGTTTCCTGTGACAATTATATGATTCACAAACACCAAAATATATACCAAGTAGGAACCACTAGAGTAAACAAAAATCAAAGTGTATACCATAGGATTCTTGAACCCAATGTGTGAAAGAAACGATTTTAATTCCTGATACCAAGTTTGAGGTGCCTGTTTTTGGTCATAGTGTGGAGGCGACATACATGCTCAGGGTGGTCCTTATCTACAAATCCTGGAGGTTGGGAAACATATATCTCATCCATGAGATGACCTTGGAAGGCATTATTAATATCAAGTTGTTTCACCTCTTAGTTTTGGCTAATAACTATCTCCAACACCATTCGAAAGATATTACAAAATATTAATAAAAAAGTTATCAAGTATACTTTTTTTTTGTCAGAGCCTAAGGCCTATATTATTTTTGTGAGACCACATAACCATTTTTAACCCTATATAGAGAGCAAGTGTCGAATACCTAACTTTGGGTGACATCAGGCAGAGCCCTAAACTTCTCATTGTCTTCTTGCTTCTTCTTCCTTATTTTCTCTCATTTGTTCTTCATTTCTTCTTCCTCATTCTCCATTTCTTATTCATCAATCTCCTCAAACTGTTTCAATCTTGTCTCCAAGGCGTCAATCTTCTCCTTTATTTTCCGTTGCAATATTTTTGTAGCTTTTAGTTCTTTTAGCATACATAGTACATGAAACAAATCAACAAAAACATTAGTGCTTGAAACATATCAACAATATCATGTATCAATTAACTATTACTAAAACTAATGACATCCATAGTAGTTGTATGAGCTGGTTTAATGGTCAGTTAACCTGGTCTCTCAATCTCCATTCTACAGGCATCAACATCTTAATTAAATGTATCCTTGAACCATATATTTTTGTCCTCTTCAACTAGAATATGTATTCACTCGTCAACCACATTGTCATATGCATCCTCTTAATCATTATTGTTCATATCCATGATCTGAGACATAAGTTAAGTTGTGCTTTACTAGAAAATGAAGTCTACTAATGATGTCATATGAAACAAGTTCAAAATTAGAACAATGATAAACAAAAAGTTTTAAAGATGAATTGTTTGTCCTCGTTGTACCAAGTGTCTCATTGATTTTAGAGATAGGGAAGTCTTTCATTGCGTTTTTAGAGTAGTCCTACTTACACATCCTAAGAAAACCAGTTTTTTACTTTGTGACATCTTCACGGTAAGCTTGATTAAGCGTAGGAATCGCCTCATATTGATCAGTTGACTCGAAACTGAAGCATATGAATCAAAAATATTTTTAAGATTTAAGCTATTGTGTATGTCTGCTCGTAGGAAAACAATGAATCATTGGCAAAGAATAAGCGAGATATGGTGGGACATCATCGACTTATTCGTAGACCTTTTATTCTTCCTATAGATTGTACTTCATTCATCATAATATTGAGTACTTAGCATAATATAAATAAATTTGGTAAAAGTGGATCACCTTGTCGTAGACCTCACCACACTTGAAAATGTCCATACATACTACCATTACTCAACACTAAAATGAAGCCGTATGAATGCACAACATAAATTGCATCTTAGTACGCCTTCCAAAAATTTACATCTTAATATGCCTTCCAAAAATGAAGATGTAGTGTTGGAAGAGAATCATTTACATCTTCGTACGCCTTCCAAAAATTATAAATTAACTCTATCATATGCCTTGCTAACATCTGTCTTAACGACTATATATTTTTGAACATCACTGTTGAACTCTCACTGAGTGGAAAAGTTCATGTGTGATCAAAACGTTATCAATATAGCGACCATGTATAAACACATCTTGATTCTCTAACACCACATTAGGTAAAATATCTTTTCAATGATGCACAAATATCATAGACATTATCCTATACACGATGTATTCAAGCTAAGTGGTCAAAATATTTTCATAGTTTATTGTTGATCAACCTTTGGAATTACAAAATGGTGCAGCGTGGACCTGCACCATTGATGCAGAACTCGTCTAAGCCTTTGATTGTCTATGGTGGGCTTTTCTCTAAGCCTAAATCACGTTTAAGTCTAAGAAGTGTGATGAGTATCTGTTTCTTTCTTTGTAATTATGTTTTAATTTGACACAAATGTTTAGGCCTTATTTGTAATTAATTGATTGGGTTGTAAATTTAGGTCTTTTATGATTAGGAAGAGTAGATTAGTTATTAGGTTTTTTCCTTTCTAATTATTTGGCCCACTTGTTTAGGCTCGTTAAGAATTAGGGTTTTCTAAAGATCCCTATATAAGTTGTAAACCCTTAGACATTTTGGACAGTTGACATTGAATAAAAAGCACAAAAAACGAGAGTTTCTTCTCAAAGAATTTCTTGGGTTTTTAGGTCCTTGTTTGAAGATTGATTCAATTCCCAAGATCCACTGATGCCCTTCTAGGTTTGATTAAATTCACCTAGCTAGGAAGAAAGGTCCTTAGACTTGATTCAATTCACCTAGGTTGAGCTTTATCTATCCATCAGTTCTTTACCACCATCACATTTCTCATTTCCTCCACAAGCCGCCATCCTCTTCTATCCAGATATCTTTGAGATCTCCTCATTGTCCCGCTGCGTGCTGCACCAACTTGGAATCATAGCCAAGGATCGGCTTCTTGGTTTGATCTGCTTGCCACCATCTTATACCATCGATCACCACAAAGGTAGCTTCACACTTTACCTTTGTTATGTCTGGATTCGTCTCACCCATAACCACTGCACGTCACACTCGTCTTGATCTTGAAGGGTTGCTTAAGAAACTAATGAGAGTTAGGGTTTCAATCCAAGTCCTTCTGGATCGAGCCTCATGTAACACATGCTTTATGCGGACCTTCCGGGTGATTCTGGATTGGATCGTGGAAGTGGAAACTTAAGACAAAATATGCTAAAGACCATGGGGTTATTTCATGAACCAGTCGAAGGATATGGGCAGTTTGGAAGCTTGGCCGAGCTAAATCAGTCAAATCCATGGATTTCGGACAACTCCATCATTTTCGGACAAGAGTGTCATTTTCAGACAAGTCTGTCGGATTTAGACAGTCCGACCAGTTTGATCACGGCTCTGATAAGGTCGCAGGAACTTCGGGATAAGTTCAGTCGATGTTCAGACAAACTCGATATTCATACAAGAATGGTTGGTGTTCAGACATGGTTGTTGGATATCCGGGAAGGTTTGGCCGATGGTTGGTACGTGCGACTTGTACCGCGGCCGAGCGTCCGGTTCAGCTTAAGTGACTTGTTTGATGAGTAGGCGTAATTGGATTGGTTTACCTTGAATGGCTAGGGTTTCCAACTCAAAATGCCTATAAATACAGCATAACTATCCGCTGTCATCTTTAACCTAAGCGAAAATTCTCTAGGGAACGAAAGAAGGGTTTTCAGAGGCAAAATGCAATTTGTGATCAGATTACTCCATGTTTTTTCGATAAGACTGTGACCGTGATCGAGAGTTTCCAGTTCTGATCCATAAAAGACTCAACCGTGATCAATATTTGGCGATTTTGGTGCGATCAGGCTTGAGCAAAGTTCGATAAGATGTTTCAGATATCAGTTTCCGATAAGACAAAGGTGAGTGCATGATCGTGGGTATTTTCTGGGTTCGTATTTGGGCATAAATCTGGGTGGGTTAGGATTGATTGTGTTTGTTTGTTCATTCTGATTGATAAGTCCGTTAATTCGTACTTGATTGTTACATTGGACTAATTCGGGTGAATACAGGTAGTCTTGGTGGCAGATCTTGACGAACTCTGTGCATGTCTGTTCTGAACTGTCTGTGACTTGATTGAGTTAATTGTCGGATTGCGTATCTAGTTAAGCCTGGTGAGACGGAATGACCGCCTCACTAAGCATATTTGTGCTTACGTATTCTTTATGAATGCAGGTGATAAATTACCCAAAGATGACCGTGAAAGTGGCTAAGTTAGTAGGCGAGACTGAGGCATATGAAGGAAGGATGGATACTATCTCGGAGAATTTAGGTTTAGTTTCAATGTAATAACATATTTAGCAAACATTCATTGTACTAAAACCCCGTTTTAGATTAATAAATGCATTGTTTAGGCTTATTAATTGAATTGAAACCGAATATTGACTAAGTATTAAGAGGAATATAATCTGGCTAAGTGTTTGACTTACCCAAGGTCGAACTAAACCTAATCCGGACTATGTGTTTTTGAGTTAAGGTGTTTCACCTCACCCACCACCGTTGACACCAATACCGTCTTCACCACCACTTTCGATGATGTTGAGTCATTGAAGGAGTTTCATGGACCACCATTTCATAATACTTATGAAGATGGAGCCACTAAAGAGCCTGAAGTGGATCTGAATCAAGCTCTTAGGATTCAGGAAAGGAGCCCTGAACTTCAAGCAACATAATCAGACTTAATAGAAGAACCAAAACAGCCTTCACGAAAACGCAGAGAGGACATACATGTACTCTTTGACGCGTTTAGCCCAAGAACCGAAGGAATATCCTCCTGACCACCGAGAAATGCAGCTTACAACCTAATTGTCCACCAGTGAACCCGATGGAGATCAGCGACTACTTCTAAAAGCGCCCAGATCAAACTAGAACGAACTATGTACCAATTTTACATTCTCTGGATTCTTGAATCAACTAGTTAAGTCCTCAAAGTTGAATTAGTTCAAACGGAGTTCAGATCAGAAAGTAATTAGCTATACAAGTTGGTGGTACTACATTAGTAATGATTCCGCGCCTAAACGAAAACTCGGGCAACACAGCTCAACTCGTCAGCAATCTACATCTCAAACCAACTGGGAAATATTCTTGGGTCTTTTGTGGTTTCATGAAGCCCAAAAACAAAAGAAGTACCCACATAATTGTAGAGTTACGCTACAGTTTTGGAATCATGCCAAAATGGATCCATTGTACTTGAAAAGAAGAAGACCGTCTTGGATTCGATGATGAATCTTTCAGAGCGGGAGGGATATGGTGCATCGTGGACCTGCACCTTTGATACAGAACTCGTCCAAGCCTTTGATTGTCTATGGTAGGCCTTTCTCTAAGCTTAAATCAAGTTTAAGGCTAGGGATGGTGAGGGACCTCTATTTCTTTCTTTGTAATTATGTTTTAAGTTGGCTCAAATGTTTAGGCCTTATTTGTAATTAACTAATTGGATTGTAAATTTAGGCTCATTATGATTAGGAAGAGTAAATTGGTTATTAGGTTTTTTCCTTTCTAATTATTTGGCATACTTGTTTAGGCCCGTTAAGAATTAGGGTTTGTTAAAGATCCCTATATAAGTTGTAAACCCTTATATATTTTGGACAGTTAACGTTAGATGAAAAGCACAAAAAATGAGAGTTTTCTCTCAAAGAATTTCATGGCTTTCTAGGTCCTTTTTTGAAGATTGATTCAATTCCCAAGATCAACTAGTGCCCTTCTAAATTTGATTAAATTCACCTAGGTAGGAAAAAAAATCCCTACGCTTGATTCAATTCACCTAGGTTGAGCTTTATCAATCTATTTCCACCGCCTCTCTCATCTCCTCCACAAGCCGCCATCCCCTTCTATCCAAATCTCTTTGAGATTTCCTCCTTGTTCCATTTTGTGTTGCATCACAAATATTTGTATGATTCCAACCTTCAAGATTTGACTATTGTCAAAACATAATCGAACCTCTCTCCCTATGGTTGTGTCTACTACCTTCTAGTAATGTTGATAGAAAGTTACAATGAATCTTTCATGAACTAGTATTTTGTTTGTCCTAATACTGTTTTATTTGTAATTGGAGATGAACCAGAATCGAGATAAAATCTCTTTCCTTAATTTTTTTTAATGCACGTAGTATGCCGGCTTGATCCGTTCAAGAATTCCAGGATAACCGGCTCGATACCAATTCTGAGTTCTTCTTCAACCAATGAGCCACAACCTCAACCTTCTGCATATTTCTATTTTCCACTCCCACAATCGTTACCTCCAAAGAAATTAGTAGCCATGAGTAACCCTTCACCACTACCATCTTTCTAATTCTTTATGAAGTGTTGTTGTCACATCTAACATGCCCACCAAATATACTGCCCACAAAATCCCCTCATATTCTTCCTCCACCACTCCCTTGCCATTTTTGTCTTGTATTTATAATGGTTATATTGGAAATGTTCTTCAATTCTCTCGAATACCATTAAGTTTACAAAGGCGTGAGATTTAACAAGAATATTAGAGTTCAGTCTCAAACCATTTCATTGGTTAAAGCTTATTAGGGCAGTGCAAAGAAGTGCAAATTAAGGACTCATTTATCCATCTAATTTGTCACATTAAGTTACTCAAGATGGCACAATCTGATAGATAGGTGAGACTCGAAATCACTTCCACTCTCTTATTATTATTTATGTGAAACGGTAGAAGCGGAGGTGGAAAAGAACCTTGTTTTGCTGTGAATTGTTGGTGGAAATTAGGTGAGAAAGTGGAACGCAGAGACAGACACCAAAGGTGGGGGTGTAGGAGGACGAGTCAAAATCCTTAGTAGCTTGAGTGTTGGCAGTGTTGAGGATGTTATTGGTGCTTTTATAAAGGAGAACTATTTGAGGTAGCCATGTTCAATCCGGGTATGGGATCGGATCCGAATCGGGTTATTCGGATTACGGGTTGTTTGGTAAAAAAATTTAGTTATCAAACTAAACCCGAATCTATATTGGATCGGATCGGGTCAGGGCCACTCGGTTTTTGGGTTTAAACCCGAACAAATATATTGATTTAAATTTTATATTTTTCAAATAGATAAAACAGATATCAGTAAATAATAAACAATAAACAATATGAAAAAGGTCTAAAATTATGTTTTCAAAAAAAAACTTAAAAAAGAGATACAAAATTTTATTCTACTTAATAAATAACCTAAATATATTTAAAATTAATTATATCACATTTTAATATTCTAATTAATAGATATAATTATATATATTCGGGTTGTTCGGGTTATACGTGTATAACCCAACCCGAACCCAACGGATTCTTCAAAATTATATCCAATCGGGTATTTAGGATTATCTATAGTATACTTATATTGCATTATCTCGGTTCAGATCGGTTCGGGTAACCTGATTGGACAGCCCTAATTTGAGGGACAAGTGTGAAAAATAAGAAGACGAGAAAGAAAAAAAATAGATATTACAACATAACGGGGATTGTTAATTTTTTAATGTTGATTTTTCAAGTCTAAAATTTGTCAAATCAACACAAAGTTTGATTTTTTTTTGAGCTTGTAAGAGTTAATGAATAAAATTGCTAATTTGAAAAAGTCGAAGATTTAAATGCTCTTTTTCGTGTTTTGGTTATTAGATTTTTATTTTGTTTAGTTTTATTAATTAAATCGCATGTTGAGTTCTTCTTAATTTGGTGGTAGATAATCTAGCTAATGACTCAAGCATTAGGGGTTTCATCCCTCCCCCACTACAATTTGGTAGATTATAAGAGGATTTTCGCAGTGGACTCTAGGTTATGGCTCGCTTTGGCGATCCAGTTGTTGACAAAAAATCTTTATATATTAAAGCGGAGGTCCCTTTTCATTTTAGACTATAAGATAAAATTAACCTGTAATTCATAACTACTCTTAAAAATAGACATACAATTAACTTTATTATAAATTTTTATATAAAAATTCAAAATTAATAAATATTTAATAGAAAAAACTCTAAAAAATTTACAATTTAATAAAAATGTATCGTTATAAATTTGGTTCTTGATTCAGTTCGGGTTTGGTTCTGGTTTTTCGGGTACATAGATTTAGTACCCATATTGGTTTGGTTTTGGTTTTCTAATTTGGGATTTTGGTTCTTTTAATTTAAGAATTATTCGGGTATTTTAATTTATTGGATCGATTTCAGTTTTGTATAGATCAAGTTCGGGTTCGAATACTTTTATATAAAAATTTAAAAGTAATAAAGATTTAATAGAAAAACTCTAAAAATGTAAACTTTAACAAAAATATACCGGGTACCTATACGATTTTTGATTTGGTTTCGATATGGGTTTGAGTTCATAAATACCCTTAAAAAAAGGTCTAAGGTTGGTTTTTTTTTTAAAATTAAAATTCAAAAGTAATAAAGATTTGATAGAAAAATACTCTAAAAACAACTATAATTTAACAAAAATATATCATGCACAAATTCAGTTATTGATTCGGTGCAGGTTTGGGTTCGGTTTTCTGGGTACATAGATTTAGGATCCATTCTGGTATTTTGTCGAGTTCATTTCGGATTTAGATTCTCTAATTCGGGTTTTTGGTTCTTTTGATTTAAGACTTATTCTATTATATTTATTTTTTGAATCGATTTCGGTTCGGTATAGATCGAGTTCGAGTTCGAAGATTTTTATATAAAAATTTAAAATTAATAAAGATTTAATTAGAAAAACTCTAAAAAGCTAAAATTTAACAGAAATATATTGGGTAACGAGTTCTTGATTTGGTTTCGGTACGGGTTTGAGTTTAGTTTTTTGGGTACATAGATTTAAGATCCACTTGGGTATTTTGTCGGGTTTGGTTCCTCTAATTCGAACCGATTTCAGTTTGGATTTTGGATATCAGATTTTATACTCATGGCTAAACTTGCTATATCAAATATATATAAAGGAACAAACAAATAATAATGATACACTAGATAACTTCTCTGCACATGTGTGCGGTCATAAAACTTTTTAATTTCGTTAATTTTTAATTTTTTATATATTAATAATTAAATATTTAGAAATATACATAAGATATAAAACACCAAAGATAACTTCAATACGAAATTTACTAAATATAAAAAATTCAACCTCCTTAACCATGTTTAAGAGATTTGTAAAATATGAAAAATCTTACAGCTAAAACTATAATACGAGTAAAAAATTTAAAATTATAAATTATTTGAATGATATGTATATATATAAATATACATTAATCTCTTCATCGAACAAAACTATTTTGATTGATTTAAAAGATTTTTAGAATGTCATGATTTGCACCTTAAATTTATATTGATCTAAAAGTAGATTGATTTCTCTGATGAAGTAAGTAAATTTTAGACGCTTAACATGACAAACTAAAATAAAATAAACTATGAACTGCTTTCAGAAAAAAAAATTGTAAATTAAAAGAGCGTGTGTGGTGAATTGTACAATTTGTGGTGGATTGAAAATTAACGATATTATGTTTATATTAAACTAGATATGGATCCGTGCAATGCACGAGTTTTTTTAATAATATTTAAAATATTAAAAGTAATTTTTGAAAATGAAGTACTAATATAAATTTGACATGTGTCTTTGATTCCTTAAACACATATATGAGTTTTGTACAAAAAATATAAAAAAAACCTTATAATTTAATCTTTCAAATAAAATAAATGCAAGTTATATCATCAACTAAAAAGTCAATTTGATATAACCCTTATAATTTTTTTAAAAAATGTTTTACTATCACATGCAATAAATTTACAAAATTTTAAGAATATATTTGAATTTCTAATTATGAAGGTTTCGATTTGATATATTATTTATCATTAAAAACTTAATAATGATGATGAATGATTATATTGCATTGAATTTTTAGTTGATGGTAATGAATTACATTTATTTTACTTGAAGGGTTACATTGCAAACAGTGATCATTTCGAGGGTTTATTGCACAACACCATATACATAAATATTTAGGATCATTAGATTTGACACGTGTCAACATCTTGTTAATTACTAACTTGTGGAAATCCAACTTTATATAATAAGATAAGATATAAAAACACCAAAATATTTAGGATCTATTAGATTTGACACATGTCAATATCTTGGTAATTACTAACTTTTCAAAATCCAACTTTATCTAATAAGATATAAAACCATATAAATATTTTGGATCATTAGATTTGACACTAGATACTAACTTTTAAAAATCCAACTTTATATAATAAAATATAAAAATACATAAATATTTCAGATCATTTGATTTGATATGTGTCACTATCTCGTTAATTACTAATTTTTAAAAATCCAAATTCATATAATAAGATATAAAAACATATAAATATTTCGGATCATTAGATTTGACACGTGTCACCATTTTGTTAATTACTAACTTTTGGAAATCCAACTTTATATAATAAGATATAAAAACACATACATATTTCAGATCATTAGATTTGATACGTGTCACCATCTTGTTAATTACTAACTTTTAGAAATTCAACTTCATATAATAAGATCAACTTTATATAATAAGATATAAAAACACATAAATATTTCAGATCATTAGATTTGACATGTGTCACCATCTTGTTAATTACTAACTTGTAGAAATCCAACTTTATATAATAAGATATAAAAACACATAAATATTTTGGATCATTAGATTTGACACGTGTCAACATCTTGTTAATTATTAACTTTTGGAAATCGAACTTTATATAATAAGATATATAAACACATAAATATTTAGGATCATTAGATTTGACATGTGTCAACATCTTGTTAATTACTAACTTTTAGAAATCCAACTTTATATAATAAGATAGACTTGACACGTATCAACATCTTGTTAAAACTAACTTTTGGAAATCCAACTTTATATAATAAGATATAACTTAATATTCAATGAGAAATTATTAGAGATTACAAGAACTACCGATAATTATCTTTGTCTTCTTAAAAATATTAGAAAGATAAAGTTAAATCTAGACAAACAAAAACTGTAAATATTTGTAATCTTATAATCGGATAATGGAACACCTGTAAATATAATTATATTTTCTATAAAATAAACATAAAAGGAAAGAAAATAATAAATTTAAATAAATACAAAATTCTGATTTTATATTAAGAAAATATTAATTATCTTCAATACAAAAAAATGGAGAAATAATTTAAATTAAAAGAAACAATTTTTTTTGATAATTTGTATAGTCTAAAACAATAAGTTCAAATATAAAAATTAAATTAAAAAATAATTAATTTTAAATATTTATAAATTTTAATGTTAAAGGTAACTTTTTAATCAAAAAATGCTAAAATTGAATGTCATGTTAAAACAATACTAATTCTAAAACATAACATATAATTATATTTCTGTCAAAATAAATAAAATTAAGTTAAAATAAAAAGTTAAATTAGAAATGAATGAATTTTAAATAAATTTAAAAAAAATATTAAATCCAAACAATTTTTTTAATCTAATTTTTGGATAAAATAAAAATTTAAGAGATAATTTTATTTCCTTAAAAATAAAAAATTTAAGTTTAAATAAATAAATTAATTAAAAAAAATTATTTTTAAATTAATGTAAATTATAATATTAAGGGCAATTTTATAATAATTATGTTAAATTGAATGTTGTATTGACACATAAGATTTTTAAAAAAATAATTTCTCTAATAATATATAAGATAATTAAATCGTATAGTCTAATATTGTTTGGGTTTTAGTGAAAGTTTGAGTTATGAATCAGACCTTTTCGATCCAATTGTAAGAAAAAAAAAAATGATAGATGGTTAAAAAATAATAATAATATAAAAAATATCAATTTGTAATTTGGATATCATCAAATACAAAATTATTCTAAATTAAATTCTGGAATAATTTTAGTCTACAACCAAGTTACGTTCTTGCCCTAAAGTGTATAACTGAATAGCTCTATTGCAACTCACATTTAATGGTGGTCTAAAACCCTAGACAATCCAGAGAGATACCCTAAGCACACACAATTGAATTTCTAATTGATCTTTCTTTCCGAGCCGATAATGAGCGATGGTAACATGGACGTCGACGAATCGCCGGTTTCGTGGAAGGTTAAGTCACTGGAGGCAGTAGTCGATGGTTCTTTCTCCAAGAAACTCTCGAAACTCTCATCGTCTTCTCGTGTTATTCCGTCGACTAGAGATTTTCATTTTTATTACAACTTCGATGAGTTTAAGCGCCCAATCGATGAAATAGCTGAAAGTTCGCAATCAGTGCTTGAGACGATCGGTAATTCCGAGCAAGTTTGGGGTAAATCTATGAAGTTCCCTGGCGATGTCG
>WJSH01005881.1:0-21572 GCA_009757365.2 Lepidium campestre
TTTTTTTTTTTGTTTTTTTTTTTTTTTTTTGGATGCGTTGTTGGCTGATGAATAACAATTGTTTCAAATTTAATTTTGCTGATGTATTTTGGAAGTTTTAAAACGTATGGTGACAACAGGTTTTAGTTATAAAATTTTGTTTTTCAGATACAATTCACAATTCAGGTATTTAAAGTTTTTGGGTATAGTTTTGCGTAAAAGTACTCGAAAGAACCGAACCGAAACAAAGTTTTTGGGTACCCATAAATTTTCGGGTATTCTACACGTACAATAATTTAGACTCTGACCGACCCGAACCTGAATGGAACTGACCCGGAACCGAACCGAAATAGTAGTGGGTCCTATATGGGTCTTAAACTTCCGAACCCGAAAGGAATCGACCTGAACCAGATCCGAAGAGCCAAATGCCCAGGCCTAATAAACATGATGAGAAAGATAAGAGAAAGAGATAAGAGATTCTTATTAAGAAAGGATTGATCCAAAGATGATCATCCAAAGGAGTCTCTAATATCTTCTCCAAACTGTCTCTAAGTGCCTGCTAAAACTTGATAAAAACTAAGAATGGAATGTTATGTCCCTTAAACATTAGGGTTTTGGTTCATTAAAGGGTAAATTTAGGTTGACCCAAGACAAATTGGATCAAATCCAATTTTTAAAACACTTAGGCCACGGCGTCGAGGTCCCCTAGTCGGCCGCGAGGTCGACAACGACTGCAAGCACAAAATATCCGTCATAGCATGCGGCGTTGGGTTGGTTTGGTCGACCATGAGGTCGACGGCCCGGTCTGATCGAGAGAGGAAGCTTCGAGAGAAGTTTCCCGTGGGTCGAGGAAATCGTAACCGTGGGTCAATGGAAAATTGTCCTCTGGGCGAGAAATACTTCCGCGGCGATACGCCATGGGCGATGTATGTACGTGCGTGGGCGAGGGATGATATGTCCGTGGTGATACGCCGTGGGCGAGAAATGTGTCTATGGCGCTACGCCTTGGCGATAGATGCGTACGTCCATGGGCGCTACGCCGGACGTCCTGTGGTCATGATTTTGTGTTTGTGGGTGGCCTCGGTCGACGGCCTCGGCCTCCAATCCATTTTTCTTCCTTTTCATTGCCTTCTTTGATCTGATCCCTTTTTTTAGTTGTGAGCTCCATTCCCAAACCTCCAATGTCCAAAGCATGCTCCAAATTCACCTGAAAAGACTCAAAAGACCGAAAATATGGGACTCGATCTATCTAGGACTCTAAAGTGCAAAACAAATCAAAAACTACACTAAAATATGAATGCATAAGTCCAAAGTGATGAAAATGAACCAAAACATGCATGAAAAAATGGTAAAAACAGAGGTATATCAACTCCCTCGGACTTGTATTTTGCTTGTCCTCAAGCAAACAACCAACAATCCGAAAGAGGGGTTTTGAAAGTGGGAACTCAACATATTAAGACCATAACATAGATTAGCCTATAATAACCAACAAAAGTGACCACGTTTAGCCATTAGACATGATTTCCTAATGATCTCTATCTTCTCAAGGCTTATCAAATCATTTCCAAACAACAAACATTCACATGAATCCACAAACTAGCCTATTAACCAATCTTCATATTCATTAATCTCAAACATGTGTAGTCTCACTAATGGATAGACAATCGATGCCACTTGGCTAGGTGAGAAAATGCAACAAAGCACCAAGAATGCAAGTGCATGAAGGCTGTAATGATTTTGGTGATTAACTCTCAAAAATTAGGAATGTTTATCATTGCACAAAATTATACTAAGACAAAAACAATTGAGGCATACAAGAATTAGCTTCCATTCTACCCAAATCGAATACAAGTAGTCTACCCCAAAACCATTCTCAACTATAATCCAATGACTAATTCCTAGCAAACTTTCTACCCTTTTTCAGATTTTCTTTTCTTTGCACTCAAGGAATCTTTTGAAGAGATTTTTTGAACACATTGCACACATTTTTGTAGAACAAATGAGAATCACTTAACACAAGCTCTTTACTTCATTTCCTTAGCTAAATCTCTAGGCTTTTCTTTCCTTGTTCTTTTCTTTTCTAGGCTTAATCTTTTCTTTTTCTTAGCCATAATTCTTTGCTTGCTAGAGGAGCCATTTTCTTATCATTTGATACAACTTAGAGCTAACCACTCTTCCATTTTCCCAAGTTCTAGTGCTATCTTTTCTTTTTCTCCCTTTTTCGATTTTCTTTTCTTTTCCATAACCCCTTTTTGTTCATGTTTTCTTTTCAACCCAAATCAAACATTCTATTGTTCCCTACGAAGAATTCTATCCAATCCTATTTCCATTGGCAAATCTACTCTAACCGAGCACAAACAACATAGATCAACAACCACCTAATCCTAGCACATGATTCCCTAACTAGCAACAAATGAAAACCAATACATGTCGTTTCTATACTTGCATTATTTTCTGCATGAAAGCATTATCAACAAGACGCCTCACTCAAGTAATCAACAATTTGTCATAAAAGAAAGGCACAAGATTCAAGGTGGGGAAACCATTAGGGGAAATGGCTATTTGGACTAACAAAGTGTGGTGAAATGTGGTAAAGATAGTCCAAATATGTCTAAGTTACCATGGCAAAGCATTGAACATCCATTAATGAGAGATTAGATTCAATTAGGCTCAAATAAAATCGAGATTGGCATCCAAACTAGCAAGCATCATCAATTCGGCTAATTGCAAGGAAACAAAGTCAAAGCACAAAACATACAAGCTCAAAAGGAAGTGCCTAAACACTAAACCAGTTCCCAATCACAGTTATCGACTAAGAGCTACACCAAGTTCTCAATAACAATTGCGTCATCATTCCCATGCAAGTGAAGTGCAAGCTAAGTGATTCTAGACCTACCTACACGTGAATGCAACCTAGGTGAAGGTTCGAAAACAACTTGAAAACCGAAAATGCTAAATGTAATGCAAGACTCAAGAAAAGGAAGATCAAAACAACGAAAATCAAAGTTAGATAACCTTCCCCTCCCCCAGACTTACTTTTCACCGTCTCGGTGAGAGAGTTAATCCAAAGAAGAGGAACAAACCTCACAAATCAAAATAGAAGAAGCAAAACGAAATATGTACAAAGGTTTGTGAAATTGGTACCTTGGTTAGTCTTGGTTGGGGAATGTTTGGCCATGATAGACCTCATCATACACCTCATCCCATCCATCAGTGTTTCGGGGCTGCATAGGCGCATCCTCGCCATCCTCACTCTCGTCCTCATCAACGCCCTCATTTTGTTCATCGGAGACATAACCCAAAACTTCTCTTATCTTTCTCTCCAACCAATCAAACTTCTTCTTAGCCATCTTAGTCACACGACGGTGAAACTTGGGGATAGAGTGCAAAGCCTTCTCTCGAGGTGTAGCGGGTTTGAAGGCATACCGCGGGAGAGTCCAAGTGGCCATGTCCATGGTCGGCATAGGAGGAGCTGGAGGCAATGGTGGTGCAGCTGCGGTGGAACTCTCGCCCTCTTCATAGTGGAATTCGATATTTTCTGCGGATGTGAGAGATGTCTTCTCGGGGGCAAGGAAGAAGGAAAGAACGCTTCTCCTTGTTTTGGTTGAGGTAATAGTACATCCTCACACCGTTTACACTCTCTAAAATCTCACAGTTTGTGAAGTATCTCCCATCCATCGGAGCAGCTCGTGAGTCACACCGGTAGTGCTCAAAAGGAATCCCTATGAACTTTCACAAGGGTGGAAGCATCCCGCCTATCCGGCTGTTACGGTCATTAGCCTTGCGTGCCCAAGCTTGGATCCGAAAAAGCTCCTTTGCAAAAATACAACCAAGGTTCACCTCGGCAAATGCTGAATCCGCAAGCGTAGATGTTTCATCCTCGTCCTCCAAGAATAGAGCCAATCCCATATAGAGCAAACACAACTCATTTGACCAAATGGTCCCGGTCTCGTTTCTTGCAAAGAGTGTGTTAGCAAGGAACTTTGCCGCAACTCGAAGAGCCGAGTTCCTAATCAAACACATATTGGGGGAATTAACCGTCGTCCCGGTAGCAATCATACTCCAAAACTCCTCTACATTCAGAAAATCTAGGAAGCGAACTCGCTCACCATAATGAAACCCATATATCTCACAAATGTCTTTAGTGGAAACTTGATGAGCCTCCCCATGCAGTTTGAAGTGCAAGTATCCTTCATCCGGAGTTGGTTTCCTTGGTTTATCAAAGATCAATTCCATTAACACAAATGTGATCAATTGGAGCACTTCATTGATATTTAGCATTGAAGTACAACAAATCTTGTCTAAGATTATCAAAAGGAAGAGATTAAGACACTAATCAACCAAAACCCCCAAAATTTATTTTCAAATTCGTCACTATTCACCTCAAGAACACAATAACTTCAAATCTCAATTTAAGCTGATAAATCTTGTTTAAACAACCTCTAATTATGTTACCCAACCAATATCTAACTCAACCAAAGCCATTCAACCTAACATTAAGCTCTAATTCTCAAGAAATCTAACATTCGAAAGTTTCTAAATTTGAGTTTTAATGGAGATTGAGTTGTAGAAATGCATACCTTTGAGTTGTAGAGGTTGAGATTGAAAGAAAGAAACTTGTAGAGATTGCACTAAAGATTTAAAACAAACTTGAAGAAATTCTTTTGAAATTTGAGAAATTTGAAAATGGAAATTTTGGAGAGAAAATGAGGAAAGAATAAAAAGAAAGTTGTGGTTTTGAATGGGGAAGAAGAAATGAGATTTTGAAAATTTGGAAGTTTTTCTAAGGCATAGAAGACTTACCTTGGCGTCATGGGTACGGATGTCGGACAGCATTGGTCGAGGTCTAGGTCAACGTCGAACGCGTGATGGTTTGGTCGAGTTTCTAGCTCAAGTTTTTTGTCTCGCCCGTCGACTGCTTCGATCGACCGGGAGCTCAACCGCAAGCAATGTTCCCTCGAATCCGATCTACCGTTACGTCTGTGTGTGCGTGTCATCGACCCAAATTTTGTCGACCGTTTCCTGAGCACCCTTCTTCAACCCCTTAGCAATTGTCCTCTCTTTCCAATACCTAATCTTGAACCAACATGAACATTCCAAAGCCATTAAACAAAATGAAAATAAAGAAAATAAAAGCAAGCTATGTACAAGGATACCATGAGATTGCCTCCTAAGTGCACTTGTTTTATGTCTCAAGCTCGACGTTGTCTACCGCTTTTTCATGCGGTTTGAGGATCAGTAAGCGAATTCTTCTCTGCATACGCGTCTCAACTTTCTGACTTTCTTGAGCACAAAGCACTTGCATCCGGATCTTTGATCCTTAGGAAAGTTGAACCAACCTTGGTGTTGTGCTTATGATCCTTGGCTTCAACTCTCGGAGTGCTTACACTATTCTCTGCACACCCAATCATGCCACAAACACTACCTCTGAACCCCTTGATAGGATATGAAACTGCCCGGCTCACTTTCTCAAGCACCACCCTCTTGTTAAGGAAGTCAATGTTTAAACCAACCGTATTCAGAAACGGTTGTCCCAAGATGAGAGGGAACTCATAGTTCGGTTCTATTTCCACGACCGTGAAGTCCGTTGGAACAATGCACTTTCCCACCTTGAGCGGGTAGTCAACTAACTTCCCCACCGGGTACTTAGTAGATGCATCTCTAAATGAGATTGAAGTTGAATGCTTCTCCATGTTGTCAATTCCCAGCATCTTGACAATCTAATGCGACAATACACTCACACTTGCACCCGAATCACATAAAGCATCATCGAAAGTTGATTCCCCAAAGGTGCAAGGAATGACAAATGTACCTTGATCTCCTTCTTTAGGAAATAAGTTAGGCTCAGGTGGTGCAGGATCAAGCTCTCCGCCGTTCCTTATCAGCTCTTCAACCTTCCCTCGGTTGTTCAAAACAGCTTTCAAGAATCTTACTTGAGCTAGGATCCCACTCAAATTCTCCATATTTGGCATAGGAACGCCGATTTCACACATATTCGCCTTGAACTGAGAGAGTACCTTCTTTTTAGCTTTAGTGAGGAAACGTTGCAGAAATGGAAGTGGTTGCTCATAAGTTCGAGGTTGAGTAACCTTGAATATCTTGTCTTCAATTCCTACAAGCGAACTGCGCTACTCACCACCAGCCTTCACAATGTTGGCACTGGACTCTACAACTAACTTCTTGGCAGTTTTCTCATGTTCTCTATTCATTACGGGAGAAACAACCGCAACACATTCAAAATTTGCCACAACCAAATCAACTACCTTCTTGCTATTTGCGAGGGAAATCTTCTTCATCGCTTCCTTGATTTTGGCATCCCAAATTGCATACTCTTCCTTATTATAGAGAATTCTAGCAATCTCGTCAATCGACTTCTTATTGTCATCACTAGAGAGAATGACATTGCAATACTCCTTGGGATTTTGCTCGGGCTTACCGGGAAGCTTACCCGGTGGTCTTGTGCTTGTAGAAGCAACTTGAATAATCTGATTCTCAAGACTCGCAACATGGGAATTGATATCACTGATCTTGGTCTGAAGGTCGTTGTGAGTCGCAACCATCTTGCGGTCTATCTTGTTCAATCTCTAAGTCAGTTCTAGTTTTCCCCTTGCATGTCCTTCGATAATTGGCTGCATCATTAGCTTAATGTTGGGATCCCCTGAGATCTCAATAGATGGTCCAGCTTGGTAATTATTTTGTGGTGCTCCCGAAGGCTGAATGTTTTGTCCCGAAGGCTGCAGATTCTGTGGGTTCTGAAACTGATATCCTCCTTCATTACTTTGACCTCGCCATTGAGGATTTTGGACTGGAGGAGGGTTACCATAAGGTCGTGGCTGAACGGAACTTGCTTGAGGCTGCTTAGGCGGATAGAATTGGTCTTGGGGATTCTCCACGTTGTTGTTCCTATAATCGGGGTTGAATAGACGGTATTGGTAGCCTCCATTGTACTTGTTTTGGTTCTCTACATAGTTCACCTCTTCTTGTACTTGCTCACCACCATCAAAATTGCCCTCTTGACACCCTTGTTGATCTCCATCAACCTCTCCTACATAGTTCACCCCCTTTTGACTAACTAGGCAAACCTTGCTCAGCTATCAAGCTTATCGTTCAGCTCCTTAAACCTTTGATTATCCCAATCTGAAACTCTCATATTCTGATCATAGTCTCCTCCATAGCAAGCATCACTTTGAGCCAAGTTCTCAATCAGTTGCTCTCCTTGAACTGCACTTAGATTAGCAAAACAACCATAACTCGCTGTGTCTAGAGCTGTCCGATATTGCTCTAGAATTCCCCTATGGAAAATACCCAAAAGATTCTCCTTAGGAACACCATGATGAGGACAGCTCCGAATATACTCCTTAAGCCTTTCTCATGCTTCATAGAGGCTTTCATTTCCTTTTTTCTTAAAGGTAGTAATGTCATTCCTTATCTTGGCGGTCTTTTGCTCGGAGTAGAACTTGTTGATGAACTCTTTTTTACAATCCTCCCAAGTGGATACCGAAACATAAGGGACATTCCTCTCCCATTGAGCTGCCTTGTTCACAAGAGAAAAGGGAAACAAATCATCTTGATTGCATCCTCTGATACTCCATTCATCTTGACCATTCTACACAACCTCTCAAACTGGTCAAGGTGATCTAAAGGATCCTCCAAAGGCAGTCCATTGTACCTTTGGTTCTGCGCCATGTTGATGAGGCTTGACTTAACCTCAAAAATGTTGGCTGCAATCACGGGAGTAGGGATTCCGGTCTGCATGGCTCAGAGATTAGGCTCATCAAAAGCCCCAATCGGTCTAGCAACTAGCTGTCCAAATCCGGGAGGTGGAGGCTGAACTCCAATGCCATAAACACCTCCTTGTTGAGGCGCTTCAGCTCCAACTCCTACTCCTTGAGCACCTCCTTGTTGAGGTACTTGTACTCTAACCCCAGCAGGTTCATTACCGTGAGTTTCCATCCCTAATCGACGAAGGTGATCCTCACGCTCTTTATCATGCCTCTCTCTAGTTGCTCTTCTATTCGACTTTTCAAATGCGTCAACCTCCAAAACAACCTCAAGAAGTTCTCCTCGGTGGTTTCTTAGCTGCATACACCTTCAAAGCAAAACCAAAGAAAAACATAACGATATCTTAGTAACCGAACAAAGTAAAAATGAAACTAGTCTTAAGCAGACTCTTAAAACTAATGGATGATTGCTTAGGTTCCCCGAAAACGGCGCCAATTAGATGTTTGCTTTTTCCAACAATCAAATAAATCAACAAGCACGAACAATTATGACATTGAAGTACTTGAGGTTCGAATCCTCAGGGAACCTACAACTAACACAATCGTTATATTCAATCCCAACTTAAGCTAGAGCAATCAGATTTAAAAATAAAACCACAACTAGGCAACCTAAAACAGAAACCAAAAACTAAAATGAAACAAGAACCAAAAAAATAACTACTTAGCAAACCAAACTCAGCAAAACATAAAGCAAAATAGAGCAAGACTAGCAAAAATAGAGCAAGTAAACAACTAAGGCAAACAATTCAGGAATTATAGACTAGATGATAAGGCAATCGACCCCAAGGCAAGAAAATCAACCAATAATGCAAAGAAAACAATAAAGCTCATTCTAGAACATGAGACACTCAAATGAATCAACCCACTTCCATGGCATTGACTCCTAATTTAATCAACCAATCAGCTAAACTTCCATTTGCTAACTCATCAACCAAACAACATTAAGATCAAACTCACTAAGGCCACTAATCACCCTAACTTCAGTTTACAATGGCTAGGGAAGAAAAGCTTATAAAAGGGTCTATAGGAAATTTAATCGAACACCTTCCGGGCTGAAAAACTCCTAGCATCTAGATTTCAAATGATAAGGTTGAAACTAGCATTAAACTCACCCTAAATGAAGAAAATTAACAACCTAAACGTCAAAGATCAATCATCAAGCCCTACAGTCTACCAAATCACCACACCCATAAGAAGACTACTCACATATAACTAAAGAACACAAAACAGAACAAAAGCAAATAAATGAAAGCATAGAGAGAAAGATAAGAGGTATGATAAGAGATTCTTCAATAGATTGGAAGGATGGTAATATCTTCTCTCTAAACTCTCTCTAAGTGGCTAAGATATGATAATGTGTCTTAAACATTACGGTTTTTTAAGAAATTAAGAGCTAAATTCAGGTTGACTCAAGACAAATTGGGTTAAACCCAACTTTTAAAGCGTTTAGGCCGCGGCGTCGAGGTCCCTTATTCGAGGTAGAGGTCGATGTTGAGTGCATACCAAATTGTTTGGAGGCCGCGGCATTGAGTTGGATCAGTTGGCCGTGATATCGATGGCCTGGTCTTGGTCGAGAGAATTATCGCCATGATCGAGAAACGTAACCGCGTGTTGAGGAAATGTTGTCGTAGCGCTACCCGTGGTCAACAGAAGAGTTAGCACAGTCGAGTGAAAACGTGCCCGTGGTCGATAAAGAATACGCCCGTGGGTCAATGGATTTGTGCCTGTGGGTTGACAGGTTTATGTCCGCTTGTCGATACGCCTGGGCGAGAAACGTTGTGCCCGCAGTTGATGAGTGATACGTCTGTGTGTCAACATACGCTATTTGTGGGCGCTATGATTTGTGTATGCGGTGATACGCTGTGGGCGGTACGCCGGGTCGAGCTTCTGGCGTCGATCTTGTGGTCGACAGCCGCGGCTTCCACGCCATTTGACATCCTTTTTCACCCCTTTCATGATCGAAACCTCATCCTTGATTATGTGATCTATTCCCAAACCTCCAATCATCCAATGTGGTTCCAAAATCACTTGAAAAAGACTCAAAAGACCGAAGATATGGGCATCGATCTATCTAGGACTCTAAACTGCAAAACGAATCAAAAACTACACTAAGTGATGAAAATAAACCAAAACATGCATGAAAAACCGGTAAAAATAGAGGTATATCACATGTACTCTAACCCCATCGGGTTCATTACCGTGAGTTTCCATCCCCAATCGATAAATGTGATCCTCACGCTCTTTATCATGTCTCTCTCTAGTTGCTATTCTATTCAATTTTTCAAATGCGTCAACTTCTGAAACACAATCAAGAAGTTCTCCTCGGTGGCTTCGTAGCTGCATGCACCTTGAAGACAAAACCAAAGAAAAACAGAGCGAGGTATTAGTAACCGAACAAAGTAAAATAAAAACTAGTCTTAAGCCGAATCTTAAGACTAATAGCTAATTGCTTAGATTCCCCGGCAACAGCGCCAATTTGATGTGAATGTTTTTGAACAATCAAATTGCTTAGATTCCTCTTCTACCTTTGGTGTTCACAACTTTCATAAGTCTGAACTTGTGGCAAATAAAAGGGTCTTGAAGAGTAAAGAAGACCAGAGAGACAACATCGTGGACAATGATATACACCATAAATAGCTTCATTATCATGCATTTCCTAGTTTTTTTCACATCATTTATGTTCACCCATTCCAGTGTAGTTTTGCATTCATATTACAACTTAAGAGTCCTAGAACTAGAGAGTCGAATATTTTGTCCTTTTTGAGTCTTATTTAGGTGGATTGGAGATCAAAGGCTAAGAAGATGAGCGAAGGCACATTGGAGAGGACAAGAGTGGAAGATGGACATGGAGAAAATGAGTGAAGGTTGGAGTTGTGAAGCTAAACCAAATTGAAGAAAGTGGAAGTTGCAAAAGAATGACCGCCCCGGAGCAAAGAAGGAGATCACCCCGCATCCCGGCCGGACTTAAGCCAAGACCGGCCACTCGCAGCTCAGACCAGCCGAGAGCAAGACACAACCGGTCGATCATGATCCAAGACCGGTCCAGCACCATTGCGTGTTTTGATGTTTTCTCTCGGTCTGGCCAAACATGAATGAAGACTGGTCGATCCAAGGACGCGACCTACCAGACATAGGGGAAGAGACGCTATCCAAAACTCAGTTACCGGCTGGATCGAGGGCAATACCTACTGATCCCAAGTCGTGACCGCGTGGTCCCAGGCCGTAGAAGGCCTTTTTTATCTTATTTTAAATTAGGTTAATCCCGGTTTGTCTCGGGTTGACCCAGTTTGTTTCTAGGGTTTTTGTTACAGTATAAAACCCCAAAACCCTCTGAAGTTTAGAGGAGACCAAGAAACATTTCCCTTTTGAGTAGTTTTTCAAATATTTATCGTTTGGATCTTGTTTGAGAGATTTGAGATTTGAGGAAGAACAAGGAAGAATCTTAGATGGATATATAAGCATTTTCTTGTTTCATCAATCAAAAAGTGTTTCTTCTTAATCCTTTCCTCTTTTCTCTTTTCATTACGGGTTTGTTTGTTGTTGATGTTGAGATTTGCTTAAGTATATGTGAGTAGTCTCCTAATGGGTTGAAGGGTAGGTAGATCTAGGGGTTTAATGAATGATTCTTGTTGCCATGGTTGTTAGATCTGTAGATCCTCCACTTAAGATGTTCTTAATACTAGGTTTAGCTTGATCGACTAGTAACCTTGATGGTGGGAAAGACATTGCCCGAGAGGTGTTCGATGAAAGTCCTGAAAGAGTCTTTTTGTGGGCTTTCCTTCCCTAGCCAACGAGAGTTGATGTTAGGGTGCAAAGTGGTCTTTGTGAGCTTGTTTATTAATGCTTGTGAGAGTTTAGCTTAACCTATTGATTGAATAAGGATCAATGCCATGAGAGTGGGTTGATCTAGGTTGAATGAGTCTCATGCTCTAGGATGGTTCTTGTTTGTTGAAACCCTTTGCTTCCTTGAATTGTTTATTGATATCCAGATCGATTGTCTATCCTTAGATCCATTGATTTTAAATCATTTATATCTTATTCTGTTTTTAGTTTCCTTGCTTTCATTAAGTTGTTACAAAACCAAATTATTGTCTTCTTTAGCGCAAGTCGATTCCTTGGAATCTCATCGTGTTAATTCTATGATTTCTGTAAATTCGAACCTCAAGTACTTCAATGTCATAATTGTTTGTGCTTGTTGATTTATTTGATTGTTGGAAATAGTGAACATCAAATTGGCACCATTGTTGGGGAGTTTATGCAATTAGCCTTCAAGATTTGGATAGATTTGTGATTAAAGTTTTTGTTTTACTTTGTTACTAACATATTTCCTTGTGTTTGCTTTGCTTTTGATTAGGGTGTATGCAACTTTGAAGTCGCCAAAGGCCAGTGACTGATAGTGATTTGGACTTGGATCAGCTTGAGAAAGAGTGTAGGCTAGTAGCAAGGGAAATAAGAGCTAAAGAAAGAGAGTATCACTTGATTTGGCTAGGAATGGCGAATGCGGGAAATGATCCACCAGAAGTACTTCATGGAGAAGGAGATAATGGAGAAGATTATGGTAATGGAGTTATTTGCAAGAATGGAAAGGAGGCACTAGCTAAGGTTGGATGATAGAGTGAAATGAGAAGGAGAAAAACGAAGAAGATCCGCGACCAGCCGGACCAAAGAAGAGACCGGCCGAGGCCGCGGCGCGACCGGCCCAGGACTTACCAAATCTGATAGAAGCCCCTCAGACCAGTCGAGCAAGATTCACGACCGGCCGAGGCTGCGGCATGATTGATCCGGCATCGGACCGCATTTCCGAGACATGAGCTGCGACCGGCCGAGTACACGCAACGACCGGTCGAGGAAGAACTGCGACCAGCTGGGCACATTCAAGCGACCGAAACCCAGATCACGACCAGCCCAACTCAGCCTAAGACCGGCTGGTCACGAACCGTGACCGGTCGAGCACACACGGCGACTGGCCGAAGAGAAGCTGCGATCAGCCGGTCCAGACTCCTTGAAAACGCGGCCACACCATTTTATCTCCGGTTTGACCGGATTTCCTGGGTCAACCCATTATACTTGTCTTGTTTTCTTTCCCTTTTGGAACCCTAAGTATTTCAGGGTCTTTTAAGTGTTTGTAGCCACATATCTTTTTTATCTTACCTTTTTGAAATATCTTTGAGAGGATTTTGAAAACTCAACCTTGGATGATGATCTTTGGATCATCATCTCCTATATATTGAAGATTTTTACTTCCCTTATCTCCTTTCTCTTCATTATGTCTTTGTTTATATTTTATTCTCTTTGTTTGTTTTGTCTTTGTTTCACCATGTGTGAGTAGTGAAATGATAGGTTGATGTTTAGGTAGATTCTTGGAGTTTTGATGGTTAGATCTTGAAGCTAGGTTGTTAGTTCTTTAGATTCCTTCACTTAAGGATATCTTAATGCTAGGATTAAAGTAGCTAATCAAGATTAGATGCTAGGACTTTTGTCGTCCGAGAGGTGTTCGATGAAATGCTTGAATGACCTTTTTGTGAGTTTTCCTTCCCTAGCCAATGAGAGTTGATGTTAGGGTGGAAAGTGGTCTTTGTGAACTTGATTGCTAATGCTTGTTAAGCTTTTGACTGAAAAATAAGATTTTAGCTTGATTGATTGCTTAGCAAATGGTTCAATGCCATGAAAGTGGGTTGTTCTAGTCATTGTTGTTCATGCCCTAGGATGGTTGCAATTATGTTCTTATGCCCTAAATTGAAAGACTATGCCGTAAATTGTTTAATCATCTTCCCCTAAATTGTTTGCCTATCCTAAACCTATTGCTTTGCCATTTGTTTCATCTTGTCTAGTTTTCTTGTTTGCTTTTGTTTTCAGCTTGTTTCTTGTTTGCTTTTGTTTTCAGCTTGTTTCTTGTTTCCATGTTAGTAGTTTAATTCTCTGAAAAACCAAAGCATATTGTCTTTCTAACTCGAATCTAAGCCTTGCAATCTTATCGTGTTAGTTCTAAATTCCATGTGGATTCAAACCTTAAGTGTTTCAATGTCATAGTTGTGTGTATTTGTTGTATTTATTTGAATGTTTAGAAATCAAACATCAAATTGGAGCTGTTGCCAGGAAATTTATGCAATTAGCTTTTAGAATTTAGAATAGAATCGCGACTAGAGTTTTTATTTTCTTTTTGTTACTAACTTCTCAATTTGTTTGTCTATTGTTTCTTTTGAAGGATTGTGCAACAAAGGAATCAACAAAGAGCAGTTCTTGGTTGTGTTTTTTGAGTTGTAGAATTTGGGAAGAAAGTTAGAGGTTTGCAAAAAGGAAAACTTGGTGATGGAAAGCCAAGGAAGAATGCGTGGGTTAAGAAGTGAGCAATCTAATCCGAAACTGATTGGGATTTGCGATGAGCCGAGTTTTAGAGAGCTTGAGTATGGAATCCCTATGCCAACCATTGGGGTAAATGATTTTGAGATCAAGTCAAGCTTGATAAACTTGGTGAGTGTGTGAAGACCCTCTTGATCATTTGGACAGATTTGAAAGACTATGCCGAACAGTGAAGATGAATGGGCTTCCCGAAAGCGCAATCAAAATGATCCTATTTCCCTTTTCTTTGGGAGAGAGAGCCGATGAATGGGAGAAGAATATACCATTGGACTCGGTTCTTACTTGGTACAAGTGTAACAAGGAGTTCTTGAACCAGTTCTACCTAAAGCAAAAGACTGTTAGGTTCCGGAACGACATTTCCACCTTCAAGCAAGGAGATCAAGAGAGTTTTAGTGAGGCCTAGATTATGCTAAAAGGATACAAAAGGAAGTGTCCCCATTATGGAGTGTTAAAGAAAAATCTTTTGGGACTTTTCTATGGCGGAGTGGCGAGTCATCACCGAAGAGTCTTGGACGCAGCTAGTTATGGGAATTTCATGGGTTTGACAGCAATACAAGGGGAGAGATTAATCGAGAATGTAACCCAAAGCGATGCTAGATTTGAGAGAAATGACACCTTGTAGCCTTCAGAAAAGGAAGTAGATGGACTGGCCAAGCTGAATGAGAAGCTCGATAGAGTGAGCGGGGCAATCATTGCCAAGAATAAGCTTGTCCACAACATGGTCAATGAACAAGAGGGAGTGTGCTATGTGAGTAGACACGAGGAGTATATGGAGCAACCGACCAGACCTATTTCTCCACAAGAAAGACAAGTACCCAATGATACTAATAAAGTCTGTGATGAAGGTGTTGGATTGGATATCGCAAGCACTCTCAAGCAATTTATAGAGATTCAATCTCAGGGACAAAGAGAAATAAGTGTGAAGATGGACGCCTACCACACCAAGATAGATGGAGGATACAATCACCTCCTAGCTCATGTTCAAAGCCTAGATGATAGAATATCCCAAGTTGCAGCGATGAGTTAACAAGCGACCGAAACGCAAAGTGAGAAGGGATATTGTGAAGCAATCACATTGAAAAGCAGGAAAAAACTTCCACCCGTGAAAGAGATGGCTCGTGATGAGAAGGAATACACAATTAAGGATGCAAATGATGTTGAGATTGATGAAGAAGAGTTAACCAATGGTAGTGAAGAGATACCACCTCCTCAAGAACCGCCCAAGGTCGATAATGTAGCTTCTAAGACACCACGAGTTCAAGCTCCGGTATCTTACAAACCCAAGCTACCATTTCCGGGACGCTTAAGAAGCAACTCCTAGAGAAGCAAAAAGAGAAGTTCTTGGCGATCATGGATGAGGTAAAGATCTCTATGTCTCTACGTGATATGATAGACACCAACCCCGCCTATGCAAAACTTTTCAAAGACATGCTCACAAACAAAAGAAATGTGGAGGAAGGGATGGTGGTAGTTAGTCACGAATGCAGCTGCATCATAACAAAGACTACTCCAATGAAATTATGGGATCCCGGAAGCTTTACCCTTCCTTGCGAGATCAGACCAACAAAGTTCCCAAAGAGCTTATGTGATTTGGGGTAAAGTGTGAATCTTATGCCTCTCACGGTGGCAAGGAAGATAGGGGAAAAGAAGTTTGTGAATTGTCGGATCTCGTTAGTTTTAGTGGATCGCTCGGTAAGGATACCAGTTGGAATCATTGAAGATATCCCTTTGCGCGTGGGAAACTATGACATACCGACTGATTTTTTGGTTCTTGAAATGGATGAAGAACCCGTTGATCCAATCATCCTTAGTAGACCTTTCTTAGCAACAGCTAGAGCATTGATTGATGTAAAGAGAGGAAGGATTGGTTTGCAACTTGGAGACACGATCTTGAACTTCGACATCAATAGGATATCAGACCACCCAAACTTCGATGCTCAATGCTTCCTAATTGAAACTTCGGATGTTCTAGTGGGGTAAATGAATGCAGAGTTGAGGATCGAAGACCCTCTTGAAATAGCTCTAACAATTGAAAAAAGCGAGCATGGATACTTGAGTTTGGATAGTTCTGGCTTTGAAAACATCCTTGACTCGTCCGAAGAGATGAAGGGAGAACTTTCGGTCTTGGCAATAATTGAGGGGGACAAAATGAGCGGGAAGTCTAAAGTTAAAGTTGATGGCTTTAATGATAACAACCCGTGAAGTAAACTCAAGGCGCCCAAAGTGGAACTCAAACCATTACCGGAGGGGCTAAGGTACGCATTCTCGGTAAAAACTCTACTTATCCAATTATAGTGAACAGTAAATTGAGTAGGGATGAGATTTATATGCTTTTGAAAGAATTGAGGAAGTATAGGAAAGCGATTGGGTACTCACTAGATGATATTAGGGGAACCTCTCAATCTTTGTGCATGCATAGAATCCATTTGGAGAATGAATCGATGACTTCTGTAGAAAATCAAAGACGGCTAAACCCAAATTTGAAAGACGTTGTTCGGAAAGAGATTCTCAAACTCCTAGATGCGGGTATCATTTATCCTATATCGGATAGTAGTTGGGTATCTCATATTCATGTAGTTCCCAAAAAGGGTAGAGTAACAGTTATAAGAAATGACAAGAATGAACTCATACCGGCTAGGGTAGTTACCGGCCATAGGATGTTACGACTATAGGAAACATAATTCAGCCACTAGGAAAGATCACTTCCCTCTAGCCTTCATTGATCAAATGCTATAATGGTTAGCGAACCACTCTTGTTATTGCTTCTTGGATGCATATTCAAGATTCTTCCAAATCCCCATACACCCACAAGACCAAGAGAAGACAACATTTACTTGTCCATATGGTACCTTTGCTTATCCTAGGATGCCATTTGAACTATGTAATGCACCAGCCACTTTCCAAAAGTGTATGTTGGCTATCTTTGCGGACTTAGTGGAAGATGTGATAGAGGTACTTATGGATAAATTCTCGGTATAAGGTGGTTCGTATGCCTCTTATCTTTCTAACTTGTGCAGGGTATTACAAAGATGTGAAGAAACAAACCTTGTGCTGAATTGGAAAAAATATCACTTCATGGTGAATGATGAGATTGTTCTTGGGTATCGAATCTCCAAAGAGGGCATCGAGGTTGACAAGGCCAAGATTGAGGTAAGGACAAGTCTTGCTCCACCAATGAATGTGAAAGGAATCCGGAGTTTCTTGGGGCATGCGGGCTTCTATAGGCGATTTATCAAAGATTTTTCGAAGATGGCAAGACTTTTGATGCGCTTGTTGTGCAAAGAGGTCGAATTTAAGTTTGATGCGGAATGCCTTGAATCCTTTCTCCGAATCAAGGAAGCTTTGGTTAGTGCACCCATTGTTCAACCTCCGGATTGGGAAATTCCTTTTGAGATTATGTGTGATGCTAGTGATTACACAGTTGGAGCAGTTTTAGGATAAAGGAAGGACAAAAGCTTCACGTAATTTACTATGCAAGCCGGACATTGGATGAAGCTCAGGTGAAGTATGCCACAACCAAGAAAGAGTTTCTGGTCTTTGCGTTCGAGAAATTTAGATCTTATCTTTTCTGGTCTAAGGTGATAGTAAACAGCGATCATGCCGCTCTTTGGTATTTGGTAAAAAGAAGGATGCAAAGCCAAGATTGTTGAGATGGATTCTGCTTTTCCAAGAGTTTGATGTGGAAATAGTCGACAAGAAAGGGATTGAGAATAGAATCACCGATCACTTGTCAAGACCTCGGGTTAAATGCGGCCTACCGATCGATGAGTCACTTCCAGAAGAGCATGTGATATTCTTGACAGCAGCCTTAGAGGGAAATGAGATAGTCGAAGAGAATTGTGCAAAAGAAAAGGCGGATGAACAGGAGATCAAGACCTATTTGGTTAACTCATCAATGGAAAATGTCGATAAATTTCAGCTCACCGATCCTCCTCAAGCCTGAACCTGACACAACGTCAAGCTAGTGACGTATAAAACAAGCGCTCTTGGGAGGCATTCCCATGGTATCCTTTGTATATAGTTTTCACTAAGTTTCTTTTCTATAGATTTGAGTTCTTGTTATGCAGATAATTGCTTTAGGAATAAGGAGGCAAGTCGAGATAAGTGAAGAGGACGACAAGGAAAATAGGCGGCGATCGGCCAGACGCAAGTAGCGACCAACTGGACGCAAGACGTGACCAGCCGGTCGCTCGCTACCGCATGCGAAAGAGCTATCAGACCGGTCGATCTGCCGCGATCTTCGACCGGTCTTCCCACACGATCGGGCGATCATCGTTGGCCATTTCCAAAAATACACCCACGACCGGTCGATCCGTCTCAATCCTCGACCAATCATGACACGCGATCAGGCGGTCATCGTTACCTATTTCTAAGAGCTTCAATGTGACCGATTGATCTGCTTTGATCCTCAACCGGTCTTCACATACGACCAGCCGGTCGTCGTTACTCATTTCTGAACATGCACCCGCGACCGATCGATCCGATTTTAAGACCGATCGATCCCATGTAAGGCCAAGGTAAGTGGTTCAATTTCTCTCTACTTTGACCGGTCAAAATCAAATTCTTAAACAGAAAATTGGTTTCCTAAACCATGGCCATCGATTTTGTCCCCCATTAAGCCAACAAGATTTTTGTTTCCTCCAAAGCCAACACTTCATTTTTCAAGAACTTTTGCAAACTCGCTCTCCCTTTCAAGAAACCAAAAACCAAAAGAGTTTACCATTTTTTTTAACTAATCTTGTTGATTTTAAGGCTATACTTTCTCTAGATTACTCTCTCTTCATTCACAAAGCAAATGTATGATTTCTTCAAAGCTACATTTCCATGTAAGTTTCAAGCTTCCATTTTCTTGAATTTCTTTAAGAGCTTGTTTTAGAGCATTTTTGTGGTTGAAATAGCTTGCTTTAGACTACATTATGCTTGGGTACTCCATTAGAGTTATAAATATGCAAGCTTTATGGTGAAATTCGGAAATCTTTAGAAGTTAGGTTGGAGATGATGAATAGTAACAAATTTGAAAAAAAGAAATTGGGGAAACTTGAATTTGTTGCTTGATTGAGACTCATTTTGCTATGCTTAAACCACTTCCATACTTAGAAATTTTGATATGTTAGATCTTCTCAAGATTTTGGAATGAATTCAAAAAATTTCAATATGAGCAAAATCTTGAAACTTGATGGAATTATGAGTTGTGGTTTGTTGAATGAATGAAAGATTTTATGCTTCTTGGTGAAAGAATTGTTGCTCCTAATGCTAAATCCGCTCATGAATTCTTTCCCTTTAATATTATGTACCATGACTAACTTTCCAAACTTCAAGTGTAGGTACAAATGGATGTAATAGATACAAGGAAAACCAAGAAAAGCGTTTCCATCCTCCAATACTCTAGGAAAAGAGCCGACAAATGCCCACTCCATCAAGAAGATTCGGCACCCACTCATGCCTTGATCCAAAATCTGGATGTGGCCCTCAAGTGCAAGGAGAAGAAGACCACTCTTACCGAAAAAGAGACCGAGGATCTTGCAACCTTTGAAACGATCAAGTTTCAAACCCCCGGTACTTGGACCGTCCTCTCCTAGGTGAAATGGGTTTGAATGTTGAAGTTAGTGAGATACTAAAGAACTTCGGACTACTCAAATTTGCTTGCTTGAGGAAACCACTCTATCTTCAACAAGCCAAGGAGTTCTTTGCTACAATGGAGGTTACTTACTCCAAGCCTAAGAAACCTATTGCCGCTGAGTGTACTATAAGTTTCAAAGTAGATGGCATCCACTACCAACTCAACATGGAGGAGTTTTGCACTATTTTCGGATTCAAGAATCAAACAAAGACAAAGTTCAACGAATTCGAAAACGTGGATGAATTTTGGAACTTGATAGCGGGAGATACATACCAGAAGAGCCACATTCGACATCCGGTACTTTGTTATGTGATGAAATTTTTAGCCAACACATTTTGTGCAAGAAATGATACAAGTGCTGCAAGGAAGGTTGAGTTGGCTATGCTTTTTAGAGGCATGAGAAGTAAGCTATGTCATCGTGATGGGATGAGGCCTAGCTACACCATTAGATCCAACGTCAATTTAGCGTGTGTGTTTGCCAATGAACTTCTCAATGTCTGGGCTCGCATGTGGAAGAACACAAGAACTTCAAACTCTACATGTTTCATGGGCGGCTTAGTGACACTAATTCTTATAGCCGTGGGAGTTAAACTAAACGATGAGGACACAGATAACGTCATCGAGTTCATTGCTAAGAAGTACTTGGCATCATGCGACTTTCTAGTAAAGAGAGCCCCAACCCTTACACATACCTCTACTTCACCTCTGAAAAGCACCCTCAACAACTCATTCTCCCATGCCCGGAACAAACCAAGCTAACTACCGAGAGCATCCACTTCAACACCCCACTTGAGAACCTTGCCCTTGAATCGATCCCTCCTAGTGCATATGAAGAAATGAATGAGGACAAGGAATGGGCAATGCCGGAGGTAAACTTCGTCCCACAAACAAAACGTAAGAAGGCTTTCCATAAAGCCTATCAAACCTCCTTCCGTCATCACCACTCAATGATCAAGCAACAATTTGAGAAGTTGAAGAGGAAGATGAAAAACATATCGGGATACAAATCCGAAGAGAGCTCCTCCGAGGAAGAGGAAGGCGTGCATGAGAATCTCCAACCTCCATCTAATGGAGACTTCACCATTGAATAAGGTACCAATCCACCAACTTTTGTAAATAGTTTTTAGTAGTCTTTTGCTTTGTTTTGCTTTGCATTTTGTTTGCTTTCTCTCTTGGATTTTGTTCTCACCGGGACCGTGAGAGGGTAGTATTTGACATTGATTTTAGTTATTTTTTTTTCCTTCTTTGAGTCTAGCATTTACATTTGTAGCATTTCATTTTGCATGAAAAAATTTCAAACATCTTTTCAAAAACAAGCATGTAGTTGCATTTACACTATAGATTTGTCTAGGAGCATCTAGGATTGCATTTCACTTGCATTGGGAATAATGACGCAAATTTAGTCGAGATTTTGTTTAGAATTAGCCAATGGCCTTGATTGGGAACTCGTTTAGTGTTTAGACACTTCCTTATTGAGCTTGTATGCTTCGTGTTTTGACTTCTTTTTCTTGAAATTAGGCGAATTGATGAATCTTGCTAGTGTTGACGCCAATCTCAATTTTATTTGAACCTAACTGAATTTAAATCTCTCATTAATGGATGTTAAATGCTTTGCCATGGTAACTTACACATATTTGGACTATCTTCACCACATTTCACCACACTTTGTTAGTCCAAATAGCCATTTCCTCTGATGGTTTCCCCACCTTGAATCCTATGCCTTTCTTTTATGCCAAATTGTTAATTGCTTGAGTGAGGCCTCTTGATTGATAATGCTTTCATGTGCAAAATAATGCAAGTATAGAAACGACATTTATTAGCTTTCATTTGTT
>WJSH01005891.1:6296-20397 GCA_009757365.2 Lepidium campestre
TTTTTTCCCTTTGTCTAGTTTTGTCTCAACTTGGGTTTCCTAGACAAGGTTTTTAATGAGGTAAGTAGCATACACTCTTTTCTCTACAACCCCTTAGGCGACAATGCTGAATAATTCAAGGGAGAAGTGGGCTAAATTCAATTCATTAGAGTTTGGACCTTTTTATTTTAGAACTTTGTTTATGGGCCTATTTGTTTTGGCCTTTTCCAGCAACCCTAGTTTCCCTCTTGTGTTTCCTATTTAAAGTCTCTTATCCCTTGAATGAAAACCATCAAACATTTTATTCTAAAACTTTTTCCACACTTGTTTGATCTGTATGGTGTGTAATATCCATACAACTTGGGATCTCTTTAGTGCGTAATATCCAAAGTGTTCTTGAGTCTTGAAGATCAAGAGTCGACTCATAACTCTTGATAGTTCATTTCAATCCATTATTTCTTTTCATTCTTTCATTTTCACTTCGTTTCATCAAATCCGCTGCACTTTCAACCTCACTCAACTAATGATGATCATGTATTTCTTTATCCTAATATAATTTTTCCAAATGAGTATGAAAATGTGTATGAAATTGATTGATAAATATGTGTTTTCCCATTTACAGCATGTATTAAAACTAGCATGTATTAAAACTAACATGTAGTGCTAAGGCTTCAGATTCAACAAACTCTAATTCGACTACACATATCTCTAAGCTTAAAGAATCTGATGAGTCATCGAACAACATTATATCTGACAATCAAAATTCTTGTTGTACCCGTGAATATTGATGATGGTGAATTAACTGAGGTTCCTATAAAGGTTGATGTCAATTGCGGTAATGATTTGGCTATGAACACAAAGACAAAACTTAAAGGGTTGCCACAAAACAAGAAAGTCAGGTTTGATCCAAAAAGGTCAACTAAGAGAAGTGTGAGAAAGTGAAGAAGGATAAATGATTAACTTCATGTTTTCAATTTGTTGTCCATTGTTGTTAGCTACTTTTTTTTTGTCAATTGTTGTTAGCTACTTTGTTTCTGTATTTTAGAACTACTCTAGGTTTGTTTCTGTTAACGTTTTATATTTTGCTGCTTATTCATGCTTATGTCTTTAAGTACTACTCTATGTTTGTTTCTCATAACCTTTTAAATTTGGTTGCTTTTTCATGCTTTTCTCCAGTATAGTTATGATAATTCTTTCTTCTTTAATTTACAACATTATGTTATTTGCGTTTTATAAAGGTTGATTGTTCTTATGTGTTAGTTTTTTTTTACAACATGATGTCACATACAGTATAGTTATGAATATTCTTATGTTTTAGTTTTTTTTTTTAATTAGTTTTCAATTACAACCACAATTTTAAATAATTATTAGATCAATGAAATATGAACTAAATAATTTAAGAATATTCATAACAAAAATAAATTATATTTTTTAAACTTAAATAGTCTTTTACATAGATAAAACGAAAGTAACATTGAAAATAAAACAAACAAACACATATTCTTATGGAAAATCGTAACCTTTTAATGACAGTTTGAAAATTTCATTCCAGAAATAGTTCATACTAGCTGCAGCTGTTTCCATATCATTGTCTGCACCAAAACATCTCCACATAATGTTGACTGAAAAAAAAATTTTGTTTTCCCATCACATTCACACGAATCGAGGATGTAAGCCTTTTTAATCTCTCTTATTACAGTATATGCTGCGCCTAGAGATTTGTGTCAACCCTTATTTGTATTTCATCAAACTCCCTAACTGTATGTGACATCAGAGGTTTCACAAAACTTCACAGAATTTCTATTCCTCTTTGTTTTCCATTATTACCACTAGACATAATAATAATACTATAAACATAAATTGCATCTTTGAAATTGTACATATCAGCTCTACAAAATAAGTTCAGACCCTCATCTTTTTTGGTTTCATAAAAATATGAAGAGATTGCATACTGATATAAGGCTTCGGGATTTCCATGCAGGACCAATAAGAGGTATCTTGTACTCAGTTGCTCTATATCTGGCCAGTAGGGAGGGAAACGAACTTCGTGCAAAGAAAGGCAGGACAAGATGTCATGGTCATCACATACTTCCTTTATCTTCTTACAAACAGAACGTAGGTTTAGAAGATTTGACAGTGATAAAGTAGCATATTTAGACGCTATGTTGATTAGGATTGGATCAGGCAATGACAAAAGATTTGTGTCATCGACCAAGGCATTATGTGTTTCATTTGCCATTGCTTTGGAACCGATGGACGAATCTCTACACAAAGCAGGTTATTGTTTTTGTTTTGTTAAGGAGAAAGTTTCGTTATTATAAAATCAAGCAATAATGTTGATGATTTTATTATGAAGACGCGTCGTTCTGCAAAGCCACGTCTCTTTGGTTTCTCAAAACTAACAAAGAATTTTAACACAATTAGTAAATGTTGCAGTTATAAATTTATTTATTTATTATAAATTCGTAGAATATATACTACTTTTTAAAACTATTTATTTGAATTCAATGTTGTTTCCAAAGTGTCATGATTAAATTTATTTTCTTTTAAAAACAAATATTGTGTTAGATCGTATCTGTGATCATAGATGCGTTGAATTTTTAATTAAAAAAAATTACCTTTAATTTCTTATTAATCAACTTTTTTGGGTTTTTTATAATTAATTAAATAAAAATTGAATTTTAATTTATTGGTTCATTTTATGTTCTGTATATAACTAGTTACCTACTTTCTTGGTCTTTTAATACGTTTGTAACCGCATAAATTGTTAGATTTCCTGACTCCTATATAAATTAATAACCATATTTTTAGTACCATTGTTTGCAAATTCTATAGTTTTTAACATGCTTATATACTTCTCTAATCTATATAAACAACTAAAACATATTTAATGTTTGGTCATGTGTAGTATTTTACAAGTCTAATTTATTCTTAATATAACATTTTTAAACTATCTAGGTATATTTCCATTTTTTAAATAGAAGTTATGATATAATATGTTAACTTGTGCTTTCTTTAGAATTACTATCCACTCAGGTAATAATCATAGACTGAATGTGTTGAAAAACTTGGACTCTTTTATTCTTTCATCTGAATTAATATAAAAACACATCCAGAATACAAGTTTGAGATACATAAGCTGACGGAAAATAGAGATATCCTCAGGAGCAGAGCCCAAACAAGGGAAGCTAAAAAAACTATTAAACCCCAAAAAAAAATTGGTTACGCCAAACAAACAGAAACTCAAAAAAATGTTAAACCGAAACCAAAGATCAAAGACACCACTAAACAAATTAAGTCAAAGCATATGTCAAAACCTCCTATAGCGAATGAGAGTACCTCTCAAAGTGAAGAACAAGCATCTAAACTGGCAAGAACAAGTCCCACACATCTTCCAGTAATGGCGAAGTCGAACTGAAACCGCAACCGACTATTTTATGCCTCATTAGAGCCTATCAAAGATCAGACCTCGATCACGTCTTTCAAGTACATACAAGGAGCAGAACTATCTTCTACACAGAAGAAGCCGATACTCACCGAGCACAGCAATTGATCGACCCGATCGACTAATGTTGTTGTATTGTTGATTGAGAAACTTGGACTCAAATTGTTCTTTTTGACATTCTAAAGTTTTATTTATTTATATTGTGTATCATGAAATTTTAAAATATTGTTTACAAAAGACTAGCAATATTATTGAATACCGGTATTCTGTTTTTAAATAAAAACTAACTAATTTACATCAGAGGTTTGTTGATGATTGTAAAGAAAGAACCAAATAAATTCGACAATTGGCTCACCTTGCATTACGTATTGTACTTATGATTGGAATTCTTAATCTAATTAATATATTCTTCATTATTTATTTAGGTAATTCTGTTATTTGCATATTTGTTATTGGGTTTTATTACAAATCCTTTCAAAACCTAGGTAAGATTGTAGGCCCAGTTTGTGTAGCTGAAACAACTACTCAACACATGCATAAATGTAATACTCTTTTTCATAAGAATTGTATGCGTATATCTCTCTTTTTATCGTAGCTCGAGGAAGAGATTTTTCACATATTTGTTGTTATCTTCTCAAACACTGAGTCTAGGGTTTTCATCTTCCATTTTTAACTATGAGGTCCAAACGCTCACGAATGACAAAGAAGATGTGGTCAACTAGAGCATCATCATCAGCTCCTGTAATTACCCAAAATGACGATGATTCACCTGTCAACGAAGATCAATTCTTTGATATTATTGCATTTGTTATGGACTGCATAATTTTATATCAATGATGATTTTATTGTTGATTTTCCTGCCTCAAAAGATAGAGACTTAGAAGATTTCACTGTTGAAAATCCGGAGTCCGCGATTGTGCTATATTTTGAACCGCTTCAGCCACCGGTTCAAGAAAAGGATGTTGTGGATCTTTCGAAAAATTCAAACGAAGTTGATCATATAGTCCCAACCGGAAATGATCATATATCCTCACGTCTTCGTAAGCGGAACTTGATGACTGGAGCGAAACAGAAGAAAACCAAAACTCACAAAGTTTTGCATGCAACTCATTCACCTAAAATCCCCTCTTCGGCTCCAAACTCCTTATCTGTTGAGACAGTTGAACGATATCATGTACTTATTAAGAAGAACCACATTCATGAGAATTTAATTTCTTCAACTAGGAATGTAATTGTTAGGAAATGGATAACAGAAGCCGGCTTATTGTCCACTGTTAATCTACCTACTAGATATGATGCCTCTATTGTTGTTAAATATTGGGCTAACTTACCAACATATAATTCAAACACATATGTTGTTAACGTCTTGGTGAGAGGCCATGCATATGAGTTATCTCCGGAAAAAATCAATGAATTTTTTGGGTTGCCAAATGTTACTGAAAGACAAATTAAGAAACATTTGTCAAACGTTTTTGAAAAGGATTTGGTAGTGCTTTTCTCTGGTGGGAAGAAAACATCTCTCAAAACTTTGTCACCTTATGAAGATTTCTCAGCTGATCACCGGGAGTTGTTTAGGTTTTGCTGTAAGAACTGGCATCCTACAATGAATGAAGTGTATGTTTCACTCAAGCGTGTGACTCTGATGTATCAAATAATCCACAAGCTCAAATTCAATCTTGGTCGAGACATGTTTTCTCACATCTTGAACCAGGCTACGAAGATCAAGTCAAAGTTCTTTCTTCCTCACTCTTTAGATTTACAGTTTTATGATGTCACATAATCCAATCTCTGTGAGTTCTCCTGGTGTCAAGACTTCTAAGAAGAGTTATTCCAGGTGTTCTAAAAATGCCTATACTCCAAATTCTTCAGACTCAGAGTACAAGGATATTGTTCATCATATTTTTAAAATATGCAAGAGTGTAATGAGCTCAGGTAATTCTGTAATACCTACTAAACGTTTATGTTTTCTATCTTTTTATTGTCTAATACAAGTTCTTATTCATGTGTAGAGGACAATTCCGATGATACAAATGAATCTTAGAGTATGATGCAGCCCGCAGTCCGTTGGATCAAGACCTGCACCGTTTGATTTCACTGCTTTTATATTTCTACCTAATATGGTTGTGTTTGCAAAAACTTATTTTCTCCATGTCAGCTGATGCTTTAGTTTTGGAAACCAAACATTGTCTTTTGTTCGGGTTTCTGTTGGTTAATATTTTGAACTCATATCTATCAAGTTTGTTTTCAATGATTTTAGTTGTTTAAATATGTGATATTTTGTTTTTTTGGCTTTTGCCTCAGTATAGGTAACTGATTGGTGATGGAATTAGTATTAATTATGCCAAATACATGTGGATATAAAAGTGCCAATGCCTTCGTTATTAATTATGGTGTTTATCCTATATTTCATGTTTTCAAATCATTTTTAAAAAGAAATTGAATATACTATGAGAAATTTAATATTAACATCATTTTTAATTTGGACATTAACTTGCTTTCATAAAAGTAATCCAAATAGTAAGAGCGTTAACCAAAGATAATTGGTTATTCCATCTAATGTACAATTTAAATTTCATATATATCGATTACAATAAAACCCACTAAATCGGAAAATTAGCTCCACTATCCCTTTTTTATCTTATCCACTTCTTACTTAATTGTATTTAACTGCTTCCTATTCATCGATATAATCCCATATTTTCCTTCCTAACTTCCAGTAGGTATCATAAAATGGTTGACAATATTGAGAGTCGATTTGCTAACAACATAACCATACTATCGGCTGATGCATCTGATGTCACTATGTTCAATTCACTGAAGCCGTTCAAATCGACTTGGACAGTGAGAGCCAAATTCTCCACACATAGATGAAAGAAAGTCCAATTTGTGGAGAATCTTTACAGATTTTTTTGGGAGATGAAATTGTAAGTGAAGCAATATTAGATTAGTATTACATCTAAATACTTTTTCATCACTAAAATACTACTTTGTTAATATGATTCTTCTCCACTTTCTCCATAGGGATCGAAAATAGGAGTTGTTGTTACAAATCAGTACCTTCACATATTTGCAGATATTATGAGTGTTGGGAAGTGGAAGATCATAACAAATTTTATTTTGTAAAAAAGATTTTTGCTTTGTTCAAACCTTCACATGGTATGTATCACATTGTGTTTTCTCGCATGACAACTGTTACAGATTGTGATCTTGTCACTAATGATTTATTTGTAAGACTCGCTTCATTTGCTCATATTATTAGTCTTCAGATAACCAAAAAGGTTTTAATTGGTGAGTTGAATATAATCTTGATGTTTTTCTATATTTGGTTTGCACTACTGTTTTTTCTTAATATATTTTCTTTAGTTATATATTTACTTTTATACATTTGCATGTTTTATGACTTAGATATTGTTGGTCAAGTTGATACCGAATCTGCCTTTTTTGAATATGAAGTACTTGATTGTGGTATAAACAAATAAGAATTTGTTTCCAAATTTTTTGATTTATGACTTACATGGAAAATATGAGCACATTCTATTTGATATTTTATTTTGGCATAACTATAGAGGATGAGGAATATGCTGATGATGTCGAATATGATTGTTTCTCGCAAGAAAAAGATTACAACAGTGAAGTTGATGAAATGCCGAGTAATCAATACGAATATGTTGTAGATGAAGAACTTCTCAATGAGGCTAACCGGACATATGACATCCTCAATATGATTGAGAATAGTCTTACCAAAATTTTTGGTACAGTAAAAGTGGTTAATGTCTTTAAGAGGAAAACTTCTGCCTAATCTTTTACTGCAAGCAAACTTGCGAGAAAATCAAGTATTTAATAGTGTCCCAATTTCTATTTATTACTTATAAACTCATTTTCATTAATTTACACATCATATTGTCAGGTTATATTGATGATGGTGATCCAACATACAGTTGTGAATATTGTGGGGCTTTATTTTGGTATGGTCAACATATAAACAAGAGGAAGATATCAAGTAGACCAATATATACTGGATGTTGTTTACAAGGACAAGTGCAGTTGCCTCTGCTAAGGGATTCGCCTGAATTATCGTGGGCTTTGATGACAAGCAATGATGAAATTTCTAAACATTTTAGAGAAAATATCAGAGCTTACAACATGTTCTTCACATTTACATCTATCGGAGGGAAGGTCGATAGATTAGCTAAGAAAGGTCGTGGTCCACAGATGTTTACCATGCAAAGGTAGAACTATCATCTAATTGGTTCTTTAAAGCTTAATTCTCACAAATGTATATCATAGACTCTGAGAATGAGATTCAGAACAGATTGAACGTAATGAGGTAACTGGAATAAATTATTTAATTTGGTTTAATTTATCGTGATGTTTTTATATTAACCGATTATGTGTTTATATGTGTGGCAGCAAAGGAAAGGATGATTCAAATGTAAAAAAGAGAAAGAAATTTAGAGCAGTGATCATTGAGGCTCTCATTAAACTGTTGGATCAGCTTAGTCCTCATGTTAAAAATTTCTGGTGTGCCACAGACCGGCTTGATATGAACGATGGAGAAAGTCTACAAATGAGGATAATTTTAAAATGAGAAAGAAACATAAGGGTATATTGTGTGCCATCTACTTTGGAGTGTGCTGCTTTAATTTCTGGTGACTTTGTAAAGAATATAGATAAACGTGATATTGTGATGGAAGAAATAGGTGGGAAGTTAAAAAGAATTGATGAACTTAATCCTTTCTATATGTCTCTATGATATATGTGTATTTTAACTAGTTTTAGGACTCTTTTACAATCATTTTTACCCGATTTCTCATTCTGTTTTGCTTCATTTTAGGATGTTTTTAGCTTTATCTAGCATATCTTGCATTTACAATTCATACATATGATTGTAGGTACTTGGCGGATGAATTGGGAGCAATCTAGACATAAAGGAAATCGTGATATGGGAGCTGAGTGTTGGAGATAGCTTTGGAGAAAGGAGGAAGGATTATGGGCATGCTCGAGTGGAAGACTCGAGTGGATATGGCCATGCATATGGATTTGGACATCACGCTCGAGTGTTTGAGGTCGAGCCAGAGAAATATGGAGAGAACGATTTGACTCGAGCCAGCCACTCGAGTGGACGTATTTGAACGTTGACTTTTCTATTTATGTTGACTTTAGGATTACTATTTATTTTGGGATTAGGTTTTTTCTGGGAATGAGGTATAAATACCCTCCTTAACCCATTAATAAAACCTAAGTCGTTTTTTTTAAGCTTTTTTAGAATCTCTCAAGAACTCTCTATTTGCTTTGTAATTTCATGTTATCTTTTGGAGTATTTCCCTTAGTTTAATGCAATTTCGTCATTCGTTAATCTTCTTAATCGCAATCTAATCTTTCTAATCATGCTATCTATTTACAATTCTGGGTTTTTACGTTTTTTTTGATGAGTTTTGAGTAGATCAATTATGGTTTTTGAGGAGATGTGGTAGATCTTGGTAGATCTAGGGTTTTCTTGTTTGCTTAAGCTTAAATATTTTAGATCTCTTCAGTTTACATAGTCTTAATGCCTATTTCTACCTGATCACTAGAGATTTGTTTAGAGGCGTTTCTCCACCTACCAAGTGTTTGATGAAATTCTTGACTTAGTCTAAACTTGAGATATTCGTACCTAACTCAAGGGATTGATTGTTTAGGTTGAATATTGACTCAAATAGGTTGTTTCTTCATGCCTTCATGCTTATTAATAACCAATGATGATAGGGTTAGGTTGTATGCTTGATTGAGATCACTTGTCACGAAATGAATTTGATTGCTTTAAATCTATTGTCTAGAGATGATTCGTGAATGGTTTGTTAAGTAATCAAGAGAGCCCTAGCCAAGCCAAGATCGATAACCTCATTCCTCAAGAGCCCTAGCTTTCCTTATTGCTTACCTTCGTTTTAAATTGCTTGCTCGTTATCATATTGCTATTGTTCATCTTTGTGTTCTGTTTTATTGCTTTAGTTCATTTATTTAGTTTTGTTTCACTTAGGTTGATTGAAATCGTAAACTTTGATTGGCTTGAATTAGATTGATCTAATATGTTCTAAGTGCTAGCATCTTCACCCGATTGGATTGATACCTATTATACTGTAATGATATGATAGTGTAATAGGAATTGTTAAGTGGAAAAACCCTACTATCAATTTGGCGCCGTTGCCATTTGGTTGATTTGTTTGCTACATTTAGAATTTTAGATCTCCTGGGATCAAGTTCGTGTTACTTTTTGATAATTCTCTGTTTCTCACTTCTTGTTTCTGTAATTCTGTGCTCTGTCTCTGGAGGTCGACCAAGACGCTCGACCAGTTTCACCCGAGTCATTTGTGCTCGACCAGTAGTCTCAATCTGCACAGCTCAAGTCTACTCTTCTGGGCTTGGTTTTTGGTTGTATGCAGACACGATCCAAAGGAAACCAGAATCTAATAAGCTTTCTCGACAACATCAATAAACTTCCAAGGGAATTGCAGAAGCAACGAGATAGGAATCAAGGTGATCAACCGGATCTAGAAAACATGGTTGAACCACCAAATGTTCAGGGACGTCCGAATAACGCCCAAGGTCCGCACTGCCAGATGCCTCAAGGGAGGCGGGTTAGGCCCATTGGGGCTGGTGATGCACAAAGTCCACACGTTCAACGCCTTGGTATCACTCCTCCTGCCATTCCTAACAACAACTTTGAGATCAAGAGTGACTTGATTTCCATAGTTCAGAGTAACAAATTCCATGGTTTCCCTTCGGAGGATCCACTTTATCACTTTGATGAGTTTAATAGGTTGTGCAGCCTCACCAAGATCAATGGTGTGAGTGAAGATGCTTTCAAGCTGACATTGTTTCCATTCTCTCTTAGCGACAAAGCCCATCATTGGGAGAAGACTCTTCCTCATGGTACCATTACCACTTGGAGTGAGTGCAAAACCGCTTTTCTTGCTAAGTTCTTCTCCAATTCTAGGACTGCAAGGTTAAGGAACGAGATTTCTGGATTTGTGCAAAGGAATGGAAAGACTTTCACTGAAGCTTGGGAGAGGTTCAAACGCTTCACCACCCAATGCCCTCATCATGGGTTCAGCAACAAATCCCTTCTCAGCACTCTCTATCGTGGTTCACTTCCTCGAGTTAGAATGCTCTTGGATACAGCCAGCAATGGCAACTTCCTAAATAAGGATGTTGATGAAGGTTGGGCACTTGTGGAGAATCTTGCTCAGTCTGATGGGAACTACAGTGAGGACTATTATCGGACACAGCGGGGTAGTGCAGATTCAGATTCTGTGAGTAAGAAAGAGATAAAGGCACTTAATGAGAAGTTGGATAAGTTACTCTTGGCTCAGTAGAAGCATGTTCAGTTTGTGTGTGAGGATGCAACAATTCAGGATGAGGAGAGTGCTGAGTATGCGGAGGTTAGCTATGTACAGAACCATAGCGGGTATAATCAAGGGTATAAGCAGAATCCGCAACTATCTTATAGGAACACCAATGTTGCCAATCCACAGGACCAAGTCTATCCACAACGCCAGAATCAGGGCCAATACAACAAGCCTTATGTTCCAAACCTCACGGTACTTACCAGAACCAGTCCGCACCAGCCATTCCACAAGGGTACCAGCAGCAGCCGCCACAACCTCCAGTTCCACAAGCTACGGATGTCACCAGTATGTTTCAACAGATTCTTCAAGGTCATGTCACTACTGCCAAGGACTTGACACTGATTAAGACTGAATTGAGCTCCTCTTACAATGATCTCAATTGTAAGTTTGAGACCCTAAACTCTCGATTGAAGTATTTAGAAGGCCAACAAGCTTCAACTTCACATATAAAACCTCCTAGTCAGCTTCCAGGGAAGGCTATTCAGAACCCTAAGGAATACAATGTCAGTGCCATTACACTTCGAAGTGGCTGCGAGTTACCTACACTTGTCGGTAATGTTAGAATTTGCGGAATCATAAGAGAAAGAAATGAGAGAATGCGAGAAATAGAGAAGAGATGAGATGAAGATCGTTTTTCATTTCATTCAATATAATAGATACAATGGCTTCTTACATCTTTAAATAGAAACAAACATGAAGCAACAAATGGAAACCCTAGCCGCTCAATCACTCTCTCGTTTTCAAACAAATAAAAGTGACTTGTGAGTGATCCCCTCCAACATAAGAGGTACAAGTCACTTTCATGAGATCACTTGATTCCCTTGGTCTCCTTTGGCTCCAACGGTCATATTGGCTTATTGGGATTTGGTCTTTGAAGCCACAAGACCTTCTAGATGATTTCCAAAACTCGGGAAAAGCCAAACTCTCATTTTTGGTTTTGTTGACTTTTTCCCTCGATCGTTGACCATCCTCGGCGGCACGCGTTTCTTGCCCACGGGCGTATTTTCTCGCCCACGGGCGATAACCCTCGGGCGTGATTTCTCGCCCACAGGCGATAACCCACAGACATATTTTCTCGCCCACGGGCGATAATCCGCAGACATGTTTTCTCACCCACGGGCGTGCTTTCTTGCCACTCGGCGATACGTCCGCGGCACCTTCTCTCGACCACTCGGCCATACGCTACGGACACATTTCTCGACCCGTGGTGCATTCGATCTTTGCCCATGATGTTTCCAAACTTCGACCCACGATACGTAGCGATACGTCTGTGGTATTGCTGCGACCCGTCATGCGACCCGACCAAGGCCGGCTGTGGCCTACTGCGACCTGATCACTTATTCTTTGACCAAATGTATTTTGTTGGCTCTGATAGGTCTTGATCAATACTCCCCCTCAAGTTTAACCATCTATGTAATGAGAGTTAAACTTGGAAGACCCACAGATCACACCTCATTAAAAACCTTAGAGAGAAAACCATTTGGGACAAAACTCTACTAAGGGAAAAAGAGTATGCAATCGGTGAATTAGGGGACCTTTGATCAAGGTTGGGTAAGATCCACAAGCCCGAGTTTGCTATGAATGTGATTGCAAACTTTGAGGCTTGCGGCCTTAGTGAATATATCCTCCAATTGATCTGTACTTCTTGTGTAGCATGAAAGGGTTACTCCTTCTTCAATCTTTTCCCGAACCTTGTGACAATCTACCTCAATATGCTTCGTCCTCTCATGAAACACAGAGTTAGACGCAATGTGGATCGCGGCTTGATTATCACAATGCATTGTGATTGGAGTACCTTGTTCAACTCCAAAGTCTTGAAGTAACATCTTGAGCTACGTTAGTTCACTTGTGAGTTTCCTCATGGCCCTACACTCGGCCTCGGCACTAGAACATGCAACCACCTTTTGTTTATTGGTCTTCCACGTGACCAAGTTCCTTCCAATGAAGGTGCAATATCCGGTAGTAGACTTGCGGTCCAGCCTATCTCCAGCCCAATCCGCATCACAATAACCCACTATCTCGGTACTTTGATTTTTGCCCATCCATATGCCGTGATCGGGGCTCCCTTTGAGGTATCTTAGGATTCGTTCCACCATGCTCCAATGATAGACCGAGGTTCCTTCATGTGTTGAGAGACCTGGTTCACGGCAAAGCAAATATCAGGTCGTGTGATCGTAAGATAGATCAACTTACCTACAAGGCGTCGGTTTTGAGGCGCGTCCGCGTATAGTTGGTCATCTTTCTCCCCTTTTCGGTTGACCTTGTAGCCATCTCCGAGAGGTATTTTTGCAGGCTTGGATCCAAGCTTTCTTGTCTCATTTAAAATGTCAAGTGTGTACTTTCGTTGAGAGAGAAAGAGGCTGACCGAAGACCGACATATTTCAATCCCAAGAAAGTACTTGAGTTCACTGAGATCTTTAATATCAAATACCGATTTAAGAAAGGATTTAGTAGCCTTAATACCGTCCTTATCATCACCAGTGATGATGAGATCATCTACATAGATGAGAACCGCGACTATGCCTTCTGGGCCGCGGCTTATGAACAAGGTGTGATCGGCCTCCGACTTCTTGAAACCCCGGGTCTTGAGTGTGTTACTTAACTTGTGGTACCAAGCTCGGATGATTGTTTAAGACCATAGATGGCTTTGCAAAGTCGTAGAACTTTGTTGGGACCGATCGTCTCCTCTAGGCGGGCGGTGGAGTCATATAGACTTCTTCTTCAAGCTCGCCTTGAAGAAAAGCGTTCTTGACATCCATCTGCCATAATTCCCAAGATAGATTAGTGGGTAAAGAGAGATTGACTCTTACCGTATGAAGCTTGGCCACGGGCGCAAAGGTATCCGTATAGTCTGAGCCATAACTTTGTGTGAAGCCTCTTGCCACCAACCAAGCCTTATGCCTTTCTATCTCCCCATTACTCTTGTATTTGATAGTAAAGACCCATTTGGAGCTAACCGCCTTCTTCCCCAGAGGTAGATCGGACTCATCCCATGTGTGGTTCCGTTCCATCGCCCCAACTTCATCTTTGATCGCATCACGCCACACGTTATGTTCTTTGGCTTCATCATAGCTTTGAGGAAAATAATTGGCTTCTATTTGTCCAAGGAAGGCTGCATGCTCCAATGGCAAAAGGTCAAACGAACATACCCCTTGTATTGGATGTGCCACGACCTTATTATTGTAGTAAACCCGGGTGTTGATCCAATTTGAAGGATCTTTGCGGATTCTTGTACTTCTTCTAAGTGGAGGTTGATCCACAATGGTTTCCCCATTCCCATCCTCACGAGCTT
>WJSH01005893.1:531-12148 GCA_009757365.2 Lepidium campestre
TGTAAAAACCAAAAACAGAGGATTATTGTTCTTAAGAAGAAAACAGAGCAACGTCATTGAGGAAGTGAACGAGAGATTTGATCTTCTAAGAAAGAAACAAACTAACGTTTGTTGTTGTCCGATCCTAACGAAAGAGAGATCGAAAGATCAACAATAAGATCCAAATATGGATACACGGCTTCTAGACGAGGGTACACAGCCATCATATAATGAAACGTTCCAACCAATCCGGTCGATGCCGTGCAGCCAAGATACATCTCCTCCAAAAGATGTGGTGATAGATCTTGGTTTAGAGAAAAAGTTGTTTCTGCGGTGAAACTATAAGCTATTGAAAGCCACAATACCTTTCCGCTGATTAAGGAAAAGTTTTTGAAGTTTCCATCTTTATCATCATAGTACCCAGCAGAAGCAGATGCAACAGATTTTAAGCCATAAATCTTAATCCCAACATGATTATCATCAATATCTTCAAACTCGTTATCTTTATGTATATCTAACTTTATGGCTATCATGTGATTCAAGGTATTACTGTTGTTTGTTTCGTTGAATAGTCCAAGATACTGATGGGAGGAAGCTCCAGGATACCAAAACCATATCATGTGAGCCTTGCTGCTTATGCTCAGGCCGGGACGTTTCCGAAGAAGAAGTTGAAGGTGAAATTCTGTTTCTTGATGGCAAGGGGTACGTTGTAGAAAGCTTGACCCTGTGAAAGCTTTGTGGTGTTCGTTAAAGTAATGCCGCTTGAGCTTCATCAGCAGATCCCTCCAGTATAAAGGAGCCATTGGAGTTAGAGGACATAGTGAAGTGTAGAACAAAAACTATTTACAAAACTTTGAGTTCACCAGATATATTCTGATTATTTGCTTTGAATTACTATACATCCAAATTATTTAAAATCATAAACAACTATTGCACAATATGTAATGGAGATTTCGGACATACGCACAGGCAGGGGCAGATGCAAGAGGTTGAGTAGTGGAGCACGTGCCCCATACTCTTTTTCTAATTTTTTTTTTCATTTTTTACATAAATTTATTTATATTCAATTAAGAAAATAAAAGTCTAAAGCCCAATATAATAAAGACAAAAAAGTACTCCAGTCCAATTTTTTTAAAAACTAAAAGTCCACACCAATAATATAAGAATATAATACAAAATTATTAAAACTGAAAAAGAAAAAAGCAAACAGCCATTGCTAAGGTTAATTTTTCTTCAATTAAATTATATTTTCTCTAGATTTTTGTTTTCTTCCAAGTTTAGGAAGAGTCGATGTCGATAAATAATTGTTTTATAGTGATTTAATATAAGATTGTTGTTAAAATTATACACAAAACATAGATGAATATAGGATAAGTTTATAGGATTTTCTTTATGTCATAAAGTTTACTTTGAGTTTTAAGTATTATAATTTTTTAGAAATTTCTTTTGATACAATGTGCTCCAGATTAAAAAACAGTTCTGGATCAGCCACTGTGCATAGCCGTGTTCAAGAACACTATCAATATCAACAATGTGAAAACCATGGAAAATAAATAATCAAAGAAACATTTTTTCCACCATTGAAGTTTCATAGAACATTACATGACAGTGAAACTATCATTCTAGTTTTTTAAGATAAAGAAAGAGTCGAATAATATTCAAGTTTTTGTCATTTTCTTCTTTTTCCATCTCTCGTTTTTATTTTTCTTCCTTATTCACTAAACAACAAAGACCAAGTTATCAGAAAAGTATTACTTGAGAAGCTCCTTTCAATGAAAACTATGTTGAAAGCATCAAGACTTATAAACTCAAAAATGAATAATCTTTTATATGTTCAAGTGTTGTTAATAATCAAAACTTCGTTGTTTACTGCGTTGGATAAAAAAGCCATAGAATTATAAAAAAGTATAATTTGAGAAGTTCTTTTTAAGTTAGATGAAAACTACGGCAAGATAAGTTTTTTTGTCAAATGATTAAATTTCTACATAGTCTCGCATACTAGAATTTGAAAGATTTAAGAAAAAGTATGTCTAAAGAGTAAAATTATATAATATATTTAGGAAGCTTAACATTAGACAAAGTGAGCCAACTCATATTCAACCAAACCAAACTACCTAACTAAGTGGATTTAAAAATGAATAGAAACAATAACGAAACAAAAGATTTGATATTGAATATATATAGTTCATCAAAACTAAATTATATTACGGGTTCAGCGTCCATTGGACACTAAAGAACTTGTAAATGTCAATGTAGGAAATGAATTCACATCAAGTAGTACTTCCATTGATGTCTCATCCCTTATAACATTAAGAAGATTTTCTGGAAGCTGTAAAGCGCCATTCAAGATCCGCATAACTGCACTCATGTCCGGTCTAATTGATTCAGATTGATGGGAACACAACATGCCGAGCTTCAAAACAAGCTCAATCTCTCCCCTGTTTTGTTCTTCACGGATACTTTCCTCAGTGGCATCGAAAATTTTCTCATTTTCCCAAAGCTCTAAGATCCAATCGACAAGAACTTCTTCATTTTCTGATGCAAGTCGCTCAATCAACCTTCTACCACAAACTACCTCAAGCATAACCAACCCAAAAGCGTAAACATCAGTACTTGTGGTTGCTCTTCCTGTCCTTAGAAATGCAGGTGCGATATACCCCAATGTTCCGGCAACACTGGACGTTCGAGGATCAAATCCTTGATCATGCAGTTTGGCCAGTCCGAAGTCCCCAAGCCTCGCATTCATTTCGTGGTCGAGTAGAATATTAGCTGGTTTGATATCTCGATGAATGATGACTTGTACCCATTCTTGATGCAAGTGTAGTAGAGCAGATGCAACATCTTTGATGATCTTGAAACGTTGTTCCCAAGTAAGTCGTTCTTGATTCTCATTACGGTTTAGATACTTCTCAAGGCTTCCATTAGGCATGAAATCATAAACCAAGTAAAGATCCTCTTTATGCCTACAATATCCCAAAAGTCTCACTAGATTTGGATGCCTCAAACGACCAATGGTTGATATCTCGGCTAAGAACTCACTCATCCCTTGTCTTGAATCATGAGAAGTCCGTTTCACAGCGATCTCTGTGTCTGAACCTGGAAGTGTTCCTCTATAGACTTGACCAAAACCTCCTTTCCCAAGAAGTTGTTTCTCCTTGAAACCCTTTGTGGCATTGTAAAGCTCCTTATAAGCAAACCTATGAGGTCCATACTGAATCTCCCATTCCTCAAGAACCTCTTTAACCTTCTTATGCCTTATGTAGAAAACTGAGCCGCTCCAGGAGGCGAAAAGTGCAGCAATCACGGCAAACATCAAGCAGACCAGTAAAATCGTCCTTGTTCTGTCATATGATTTCTTCGGATATGGAGGAAGGATGGGGACTACGTTAAGTTCCCATGGTGGATATTTGGCTTCTGGACCATGGGACATTATCAACATATAATGAAGTGCTCTTGTGGATCCCGTCGATGCCGTGAAGCCAAGATACATCTGCTTCAAAATATTTGGCGAGAGATCTATGTCTAAAGACAAAAGCGGTTTGAGTGGTGGAACACTCATATCAGCAGGGCTCAAAGAAACATTCAGCTGTTTATTATGTTGACTATAAGCGACTGAAAGCCGCATTACTTCTCCGCTGATCAAAGAAAGGTTGTAGAACTTCCCGTCTTTATCATCATAATAACCAGCAGGAAAAGACTTAACAGATGTCAAACCATTAATGTTGATACCAACATGATTATCATCAATATCTCTAAACTCTTCGTTTTTGTGTGTATCTAATTCGATAGCTATCACATGGTTTGATGTATTACCGTTGTTTGTTTCGTTGAATAGTCCAAGATACTGATCAGAGGAAGCTCCGGGAAAGCCAATTGTAGGAGAGAGAACGATAGCCATACCATGTGAGCCTTGATGCTTATGCTCAGGGACGATTCCGAAGAACATGTTAATGTTGAAAGACTTATTCTTGATTTCAAGGGATATGTTGTTGAAAGCTTGACCGTATGAATGCTTATTGGTGTTCGTTAAAATAATGAATCCATTGGAGCTGAAAGCAGCAGATTCCTCAAGTATAAATTTGCCATAAGAGTAGTAAACAGATGAGAACAGAATTAAGAACAAAAGAAGAACTATATGCAAGACTTTGAGTTCAGAAGACATATGTCTTTACTTTGTACGCTATTAGACATACAAATTATTTAAAATCGTTAAAAACTATTGCACAATATATAGTTTGAGATTTCGGACATATGCATGCAAACATTTTTTTCTCCCACCATTGAAGTTTCATAGAACATTACATATACAGATAAACTATCATTTTCGGCTAGAAGATGATAGTAATGAAATTAGTTGTTAATAGTCAAATTATCGTCATTTTCTTCTCTTTTTCAAACTCTCTTTTTTTATTTTTCTTCGTTGAATAACAAAGGTCAAATAATAAGAAAAGTATTATTTGTGAAGCTCCTTTCAAATTAAAGGAAAACTATCTTGAAAGTGTCAAACGTCGACGTGTTGTTAATAATCAAATTTTCTTATATTTTTCGTTATATAAAAAAATATAATTTTGAGAAGTTCTATTTGAGTTAAATGAAAACTATGTCTGAAGTGTCAAATTAATTGATATACTAGATTCTAACATGATGTGCTGGAGCATGAGATACACTTTTAAAAATATTTGGTAATTTAAAATCATAATAAATTTTTTTAAATATGAGTATCAAATGTTGATAAAAGTATTTAAAATTATATAATCTTAATTATCAACTAAATCATAATTATTGAAAGGAGAATTTCAAAAATGCCTCTTGACCTAAATTTCTTTTCAAAATACCATTTTGCTTTTATCGATTTTCGAAGGAAAAGAACATTTTTGAAGAGGGGCATCTATGAAATAACATTTGTTGAAATTACTCAATAATATGTGATATCAAATTATCAGTATTTTTATTAAATAACATATAATAATACATGAATTAGCCAAGAAGTAGGTGGCCCAATTGGCTTGCCCATGATCTAACTCGGCATCAGGTGGTGAGTTTGAATCTCACACAGCTCCAGTTGGAGCATTTTTAGGCTATGGATTAAGCCTCGTCGATCTAATTGTTGACAAAAAAATCAAATGAATTATATTTTTATTAAATGAAACATACTTTGATTAAATGAACCATATTTTTATCAAACCAGCCATCTTTTTATTAAATCACCCGTTATTATTAAATGACATGTAAGATTCTTAATAAACGAGTATCAATTTTTTAAGGGAATTATTTTATATACATATTACTATTATTTTTAATAAAATAAGATAACATAAAATAGAAAGAGAAAATAATAATTAAAAATAATAAAAATGGTATAACTTATATCCAATCTTCAACATTATATTTGATTGATTATTAAAGATTTGATTTCATTCCGTTTTTTTAATGTAGGTTTAAAGAATCTATTGAATATTAAATATGTGTTGACAATTTTATCCTTAATGAAAGTTTGCTTTTTTATTATTTTAATTTTAAAATTTTAATGCCATAAGTTGTAATTGTTTACAACTTTGTAGTTATAATCTTAAAATTCATCATCTTAGTATTAGATTTAGGAAGCTTAACATAAGACAAAGTGAACCAAATCATATTGAACTAAACCAGCTAAGTGGATTTAAAAATAAGCAAGAAAAATTATAAAACAAAATTTTGATTTTGATATAAAAGAAAGCAGCGAGATTTCTAGGGATATTTTGTAACACTCGTGTTTTGTGGACCTGCCGGGTTATTTCGAATAGGTCCGGGAAATGGCGAGGAACATATAAGAAAAGTTAAAACTGGCGAAATAGAGTGATGTTTTTATCGAGCATGACTCCTCATAATTGGACAGTGATCGAGCATGTTGCGTGTAAACTGTGCCAAAAGCTGAGAAGACTTACCTGAGTCAAAAGATGGCTGAGGGAATCTGAATGTCTGAGTGACTTAGTCTAAAACTAAGTCTTATTTGAAGGATCTAGGCAGTTCAGAAATTGGGTCAAGTTGAACTAGTCAAGTATGTTATTTTCATACAAATCCGTGGTTTTCAGACAAGACTGTCGAATTCAAAAAAGTCTGTTGGATTCAGACAAGACTGATGTTCATACAAGATTGGTCGGGGTTCAGACTAGGATGTGAAATGTTTGGAACATGCTGGTCAGTGTTCGAACAAGACTGATCAAATGTCCAGACAAGACAAGGATGATCGGTATTCAGACAAGGTTGGTCGATGTCGGAACAAGTTTGGTCGGTGTTCATACAAGATTGATCGATGTTTGGGCAGTGATGGTCGATGACGGCTAGAGTTGGTCAATAGTTAGTACGGATGTACTGTATCGTAGTCAAGGAACAACCCGGTTCAGTTTAAGTGATGGTCTGACCCAGTTAGTTGGAATCGGTTAGGGTTTCATAAGATTAGGGTTCCGTATGAACCCTTGTGAATACAAGTTATAGTCTGCCGTCAATACAAAAACAAGATGGAAGGAATCGAAATATTCTTAAGGAAAGAGAGAAGGGTTTCAAGGGCTAGAATCAAATCGAGATCGAATTACCTTGAGTTTTTCCGAGCAATTTGTGACTGTGATTGAAGGATTTTGGTTATGATTGACCGTGATCGAGTGTGATTGAGGATTTCTGGGTCTGGTTTGATCGTAGATCAAACAAGATGCGACAAGAGGTGTCAAATTGTCAAAAAGTTAAGTATGAATTTGATCGAGTTTTTGCTACATGAGATCAAGACAAATATGGTGGTTAGTGATCAATTGATTGCAATCGGTAACAGCATGAAAATCAAATGGTTGAGCTGCGATCAAGGTGATGGAGCGGTGAGCAGATCGACTCGACAGATGGTTGAGCAGAGGTAGTTATCAAGCGACGCAATCAGCGAAGGTGATTGAACCATGATCGGTGATGATTGAACTGGGATAAGTGATGAACAACTATTGAGTTTTTAGAGAGATATGTGAATCAGTTTTTCTTGACTACATTCTATCCTATTGAGTTCGGTTATGTCTATTTAGGGAGAATTTGTTTCCTTCTTGAGGGAGGGACATAGAGATATAAATGAGTAATTCTCTTCGTCAATCTTCTTCCTTCTTGTGACTGAGAGTTTCATTATTTTGAGCTGAGTGCACAGTTCAATGGGAACCAGAGTTAACCCTGGAGTGAAATTGTTTTAGATTCTTGCAGTTAAAAAGATAGTGTACCCATTTGTTTCAAAATACCTAATTGCATTTTGAAATCGGAATCATATGAGTAACACATTTTTATCAAAAGGAAACTTCATAATATAGACAGTATCCTGAAATCTCTTCAACGGTTATAGACTTGTTTTGAATCAAATAGGTTGAAGTTTTTATGCGATAGAAACCATCAGGAATTATGTTTTTAATCGATGTATTACCCATAGCAATTTTTCGCTGGGCTGAATGATACAAGTTCTCTACGATTCAAAGCACATAGTAAATATTAACAGTCATATTTCGAATCCCTTCAAACTGAACTATGCAGTTCTCAAAGCCCAAAAATGGATAGACTTCAAAAAGTTTATGATACACACTTAATCAATTAACCAAGAGTGCAAACATGTCAATGTGGCACCTAAGGATCGAATCCACAAAGAGTATAGAACTAGCATCACTAAGATATGAGAATCCAACTTAATCTAAAATAAGTATGATTTTTGGTTTTTATATAATCATAACAAGAACAAAACAATTCAAATCAACAAAGCAAATCACCAAAACAAACACAAACTACTAAAGAGACTTAAACTAAGAGAAACAAATCAAATACTAAGATTATGAAAAGGAAAGCTAACAACTTAAAGGGAATGAGTCAAGGGCTAAATAATTGATTAAAGAGAACGACAACTAAAGGATTAAAAACAATTATAAGACATATATTAGTAAGCAAGATTAACCCACTCTCATGGCACTAATAACTACAATAATTATTCAATCAAGCTAAACTCTCATTTGCCAATCAAATAAGCAATGAGCATTAACTAACAAGTCTACTAAGTCCACCAATCACCCCCAAAATCAACTCTCATTGGCTAGGGGAGAAAAACTCATTTAGGTTCATTCAATCAAATTATCGAACACCTCTCAGGCGAAAAAAATCCTATGATCAAAATTAGATTAATCAACTCAAATCTACCATCTAAAAATCATCAATTAACCATCAAACCCCTAGATCTACAAAGCCCTCATAGATCGAAGAAGTTCTCTCAAACTTCTCTTTTTTCATTTCTCCAAACTCTCATATGTGGCTACTAATTAGATTTTAAAATTTTAAAAACGAAACAGGTCGACCTGGGACAAACCGAGTTGTATCTAACTAGAACAACTTCAAGATGGTGGTATTGGTCAAGTCTATCGACCATGAGGCCGATAGAATTGTCTAGAAGGATTCAAGAGGCTATTTTTGTTGTCTAGAAAATTATATCAACCTAATCTATCAACCATATGACCAATAGAAATTTCCAGAGAGTTTCCAAGGCTTCATGTCGATTATATCGACCCAGTCTATCGACATGGTAGCTGATATAATTTTCCAGAGATTGCTTGGGCTTGTGTAGGTTCATTCTTTCTCCAAAAAACACCATCTCCTTACTTTTGGAACCATCCTCAAATCACTCAATCTCCAAGCACGACTCCAATTCACCTAAAGTGACTCAAACATGATAGGAATATGCAACTTAAACTACCTGAGACTCTAAATTGCAAAATATGTAAAAGATTATACTAAAAGAAGAATGAATGAATGCTAAATGATGTCAAATGATGCAAGATGTTAATAAAATTCAAGCCTAAAAACACATATATCAACTCCTCCGGACATGCCTTTTGCTTGTCCTCAAACAAACAAACTAAGACCAAAGATGAGAAGAAGTTTGAAGGCGTGAACTCAAAACCAAATGACTTAGCAAACACTTAACATAACAACCATAGACAGTTGATACACGCATCAAAAGAATGATTCTCAATGAACTCTAACTTCTCGAGACTTATTACAACTTTTACTTTTAACAAGCATTGCCAAGAATTCACAAACTACCATATCAATCAATCTTCACATTCAACTATTCAACACTTAGGTGCAGTCTGACAAATGGGCAAATGATCAATTCCAATTGTCTTGATAAGAAAAGGCTTTAAGCACTTAAAATGTGAGTATAAGGTGGTTCAATGAATTAAGGTGACTAACTCTAAAAAAAATGAATGCTAAACATTATGTAAAATCATGTCAAGATGAAAACAATTAATGCATACATATCCTAGCTTTCATTCTTCCCAAACCATTCCATTACTACATCACATCCCACTCACTCACTTTTTTTATCTCACTTTCTTTATATCATTTTTCAGTCTTGATCTTGAAACAAAACCTTTGAACTTGGATTAGAATTTTTGGACTAGGATTGTTGAACTTTCAATAAAATAGTTCTCTATATCCACGAATGAGTCTTGAAATTTTTCGTAGTCAGGTAGAAAAGCCACAAAAAAATCAATCATGATCTCATAACCAGAAAACTAATTGATAGTAATATGTATATAAAATAATTACCTAATTTAAATCAAAATAATCACAAATTATTTACATTTTTTTCAATTCATTGTGGAAAAAATATATGATTTCAAACCAAACAACTAAATATATAATTTAGTGAACCATAACAACAAGTATATTATAGATATACTTGATAGTAATATGTATATAAATAATTACCTTATAAAAATATGATATTTGTATAATTACATTTGATATTCAATAATAAAATACAGGTCATTAGATTTGACGGTAGTGCGGGACCAAATATTTTTCCAGATTTGATGGTAGATCAATTCATAGATTCTACCTCCTATACTTAGCAAGAGACTATAATAAGACAATTTGTGGTATCTAAGAATGTTCCCCTGATTTTAGGTATTCCAATCCCTCGTAGTGCTCGGGATGATTATTGGGGCTAGTATTTCTCAAAGTCATGACGATATACGGTCAACACGGGTTATAATATTGAAGAGAGAGATTCTTTATTAAATACGGTAGTATTGGGACCCAACTTCCAAGAGTTACATGCACAAACTTGGAAATTGAAATGTCCCCCAAAAGTCAAACATTTTATATGGCATGTAATATCCGGTTTTGTAGCAGCCATAAACAATCTTAATTCTCATGGTTTAAAATGTGATACATTTTGTAGTAGATGTGGTTCAAATGGTGAATCGATAAATCATATCCTTTTTGAATGTCTTCCAGCCATTCAAACTTGGGGTTTATCAAACATCCTATCTCCTATTGATATTTTTCTGAGACAATCTGTATAGTCTAATCTTGACTATCTATTTTGGTGTATCATGGGTTCAATAGATAATTTACTATTTCCTTGGATTATATGACATTTATGGAAATCTAGAAATGAAAAGACTTTCTCGAATGTGGACACAAATCCTGGAGAGATTCTTCAAAAAGCAGAGACTAATGCATCTGAGTGGGTTGAGGCGAATAAAATCGAGCCTTCGACCATTCTTCCCAGGATATCACGCCAAACAAGCTTTGGAAGGAGGTATCATTTCCATCGATATCTCTTCCGTCCTTCACATGCTTTCGTTGTTTTGTGGATGGTTCGTGGAAAGACTTTAACGCTTGTTCAGGTCTTAGATGAGTTTGCTTTCCTGATTCAGTAGACGGTTGGGTGCCTAGGGAGTTCGATGGAGTCTTTCATCCATGCTAAAGTAGAGGCAGTGATTTGGGCTATGTCATGCCTACTCTACTTTGGTATCTCAGATGTGGGGATGGCGACAGACTCGACGGATGTTCTTCGGATTTTCTCGTATCCAGACGAGTGGCTGACATTTTCACCTTATATAGAAGATTATGTGAGTTTGAGTATTTCTTTCTCTTCCTTTAATATTCATGTAATCCCTCGCTCCTTAAACCACAAAGTAGATTTCCTCGCTCGTAGTGTTATAAGAACTGTTTCTTGTTTAAATCTTGTGTACTCTGTTCCACATGAGTGGTTTGTTCTAATATAATGAAGTAAAAGTTGACAAAAAAATACAGGTCATTAATATTCGTTCATCACAAGTAATTTGATATTACATGTCACTTGATATTAACAGATCATTTAACAAAAAATATGGTTCATTTGATAATACATGTCATTTAATAAAAATACGGATCATTTGATATAACAAATCATTTGATAATTATAATTCATTTGATATGTACGGTTCATTTGATATTCGATAATTATATTTAAATAGTTTTTATGTTTTATAAACATTGGATATTCATATTATAAAAACTATCTCTTGTTTTTCAACCTTATAAAAAAAACTATCTTATGTTTTTTAATTACAAAATGATTTTTAAAAGTTTATCTAATTTAGCAATAAGAAAGATAAAAAAAAAAAAGTTTATCATATTTTTGTTTTTAACTCTTGTGATCGAAAAATGTTTACATCAATCAAAAAAAAAAAAATCATATGTAAGGATCTCGGAGACCCGCCAAAGCACGAAAGCCAGGATCTTTCAGAAAATGAATTCCTATTCGAAGAGTGCATAACCGCATGGATAAGCTCACACTAACCCGTCAATTTGGGATCCAATT
>WJSH01005901.1:520-18647 GCA_009757365.2 Lepidium campestre
ACGTTTAAATGTCCATCTTTACAGTTTAGTCACTAAAATTTTTTGTAATTCTTTGTGATAGGATTTGGGATTTGAATTATGGATTGAGGCTTATGAATTGAATCGCTGGCAAAAATAATTCTTTTTGTCAAAAATATATAGAATGGTATGTTAGAGATTCATGGAGTTATACAAGGCAAATAAATTGTTGGCAAGGACATTTATCCCATGATCATTGAACATATTGAAAAATAAAATGAATGTAGACCTATGTATTAATCGACTAAATGATTATTCATGTTATGCATATAATAAATTATACATATATATGTATATGTATATGTGGTGGCTGATCTAAACTCATTTTTAACATGGGGCGCATAACTTATTTAAATAGTGAAAACATTTTGCATAAAAAAAATTGACAAAACAATCAGTGTAAAATACAAGTGTTATTCAATTATGCTCTAGATTCGGCACAGTATATATGTATTACCTGGATTTTCGGGTATTCGGTTCGGTTTCATATAAATTTTATTTGGGTCCTGATTTTTCAGGTATAAAATTTTTATACTCATTTAAGAACCGATAAGATATCGGTTCAGGTCCATATTTTTATACCCATTTAAGAACTAAATACAATTTGGTTTGGTTTCGATACCGATTCATGTTCGGGTCGAGTACATATTTTAGACAAATATTTTCGGTTACACAATATATTCGGGTATTTTATTTATTCGAAAACGAATTATTTATCCAAAAAAATACTCAAATACCCGAAAATTTTTCAAAAAATTACCCAAAAGTCTCTTATATGTCTAAATATATTCAGGTCAATCGGGTATCCGTTCGGGTATCGGATCGGTTTCGAGTATTATCCAATACCCGCGCAGAGCTGTNGAGCGTTTAAATGTCCATCTTTACAGTTTAGTCACTAAAATCTTTTGTAATTCTTTGTGATAGGATTTGAGATTTGAATTATGGATTGAGGCTTATGAATTGAATCGCTGGCAAAAATAATTCTTTGTGTCAAAAATATATAGAATTGTATGTTAGAGATTCATGGAGTTATACAAGGCAAATAAATTGTTGGCAAGGACATTTATCCCATGATCATTGAACATATTGAAAAATAAAATGAATGTCTGATCTATGTATTAATCGACTAGATGATTATTCATGTTATGCATATAATAAATTATACATATATATATATGTATATGTAGTGGTGGATCTAAACTCATTTTTAACATGGGGCGCATAAATTATTTAAATAGTGAAAACATTTTGCATAAAAAAAATTGACAAAACAATCAGTGTAAAATACATGTGTTGTTCAATTATGCTCTAGATCCGGCACAGTATATATGTATTACCTCGATATTCGGGTATTTGATTCGGTTCCATATAAATTCTATTTAGATCCTGGTTTTTCGGGTATGAAATTTTTATACTCATTTAGGAACCGATAAGATATTGGTTCGGGTCCATATTTTTATACCCATTTAAGAACCAAATACAATTCCGTTCGATTTTGGTATCGGTTCATGTTCGGGTCGAGTACATATTTTAGACAAATATTTTTGGTTACACTATATATTCGGGTATTTTATTTCTTCGAAAATGAATTATTTATCCAAAAACTACATGAATACCCGAATTGTTTTTAAAAAATTACCCAGAACATATCCAAATACCTGAAAAAAATACTCAAATACCGAAAGTTTTTCAAAAAATTACCCAAAAGTCTCCTATATGTCTAAATGTGTTCGGGTCAATCGGATACCCGTTCGGGTATCGGGTACCCGTTCGGGTATCGGGTCAGTTTCGTGTATTATCCAATACCCGCGCAGAGTTGTGCCTATGACAAGAAAAAAGAGGCTTTTTCCTTGGGTCCCCTGAAATATATATTATTTTGGGGCCCCGTGATCTTCAAATTAGTTGTAGCCTAATGGTACGGGGCCCTATATTTAGTTGTCTACCCCTGGTTTGAAAGCCCATTTTGTCTTGGATTACTGCGTGTAGGGCACAACTGGAGTTTCTGAAAAACGATGACAGTCAGTCTACTGAGGAGGTTCAGGCTGCGACGGAAGATTTACGATTAGCTTATCTTAATGAGAAGATTTATTGGAAACAGAAGAGCAAGAATAAATGGCTTTGTGATGGGGACTAAAACACAAAGTTTTTTCATGCTCAAACTAAACAACATCAGGCTAGAAATCGGATTTCAGGTATTTATGATTCTTCAGGTGTTTGGATTTCTAAAGAAGAGGATGTGGCGAAAGTGGCTATTGACTATTTTACAGGATTATTTACATCGATAAGTTTTACATATATGGCCTCTTCATTGGATGGGCTGGAGACTTTGGTTACATCATCATCATCATATTTGTTTAGTTCTTAAATCTAAAAGGCCGACTTTAATGGCGGAATTTCGTCCAATTAGTCTTTGCAATGTGGCCTATAAGATGATTTCTAAGGTCTGTTTTTTATGGCTCCGAAAGCTTCTCCCTTCTTTGGTCTCTGAGACACAGTCACCTTTTGTGGTAAGTCACCAGATCACTGATAATGTCCTTATAGATCATGAGATGTTCCATGCGTTGAGGACTAATAGGTCTGTGAGGGGATCTTTTATGGCAGTCAAAACTGACATGAGTAAGGCCTATGATCGAATTGAGTGGGATTTTTTGGAGAAACTTCTTTTGAAGTTTAGATTTGACAGGCGATGGGTCTAATGTGTGACGTTTTGCATTAGGTCTGTATGGTACTCTATCTTGATTAATGGATCTCGGTATGGAACAATCCGTCCTTCTAGGGGTTTGAGGCAGTGAGATCCGTCATCCCCTTACCTTTTTATCCTTTGTATTGAGGTTCTAATTTCTAAGCTTCGGCAAGCTGACTTCAGCAGGACTATATCGGGACTAAAGATGGTGCGCGGTAGTCCAGCAGTTTCTCACCTTTTATTTGATGATGACAGTTTGTTTTTCTGTAAAGCAAATAAGGAGGAAGCTACTACAATTCTTTAAGTATTGCAGGATTATGAGCAAGTTTCTGGGCATCATATTAATTTTTCTAAGTCTTCCATTCAATTTGGACATTCAGTGGATCCGGATGTTCAGCATGATGTACATAATATTTTAGGGATTTCAAAGCTTGGGGAATGGGTTCTTACTTGGGCATATCAGTGGATTTGGGGATATCAACGCGATCTTTAGCTCTAAAAGGTCTACTGATCCGTATTGGTAATGAGGCTTGTACTTCAGTGTGGCGGGACCCCTGGATTCAAGATGTTCACCCTCGTCCTTCAGTGGGGCCTGGGCAGGTTTTTCACCCGGATCTTCAGGTTGCTCAGCTCATTGATCGTGGATTAAAGATTTGGTGTGAGCCTTTGGTTATGCAGCTTTTTCATCCTGGTGATGTGACACTTATTTTAGGTATTCATATTCCTTCCAAGGATAGGGAGGATTGGTTGGGATGGCATTTTACGAGGTCAGGTCGATATACGGTTCGATCCGGATATTGGGTGGAGTCTATATTTTCGAGGGATGCTTGTGGTAGTATAGGTCCTACTTTACAAGCTCTTCAGTCTCATGTATGGAAGGTGCAATGTCCGCGTAAGCTGAGACATTTCATGTGGCAGGTTGTGTCTGGTCAAGTGGCGGTCAAAGCACAGTTGGGTCGATGAGGTATTTCAAGGGATTCAATGTGTCCGAGGTGTGGAGTTGAGTCGGAGACAGTTAATTATGCTCTTTTTGAGTGTCCTCCAGCGCTACAAACTTGGGCTATTTTTCGGATTCTGTCACCACTTGGTATTTTCCCTAGTTCTTTAGTATATTCAAATCTTGATGATTTATTCTGGATATCACATCATGAGGTCAATACTCAGTGTTTTCCTTGGTTATCATGGTTCATCTGGAAGGCACAAAATGATAGGATTTTTTTGAATTTCGATAGAGATCCAAGGGAGGTCTTACAACATGTAGAGGATGAAACTCAGCTTTGGTTGGCGGCGCATGCAGTGAAACAGGATCAGAGTGTGGATGTCATTCAAGTCACTCATTCTGGATTTGAGTTTGATGAAATTTTTTTTCGCCCATTGTCTCTGTCTCCTGTGTTTCTCAGATTTCGTTTTTTGTGGATGAATCTTGGAAAGAATTTGCGGTAACCTCGGGGCTGGGCTGGTATTGTTTTGTTTATGAGCAAGGTGGGGTTCATGTAGGTGCTAGAGGAATTCATAGGAGTTTATCTTCTTTCGAGGCCTTTTTATGGGCTATATGCTGCCTACACTCCCTACAGATCATTGATGTTTCTTTCACAGTTGATTGTTTGGAGGCCCTCCAAGTTGTTCAGGATCCTGCTAGTTGGTCTGCTTGGTTGCCCTATATCGAGGATTTTACGAGTTTAAGAAGCTTTTTCGGTCTTTTTTCTTACCTTATGTTCCTCGCTCTCTCATCTCGAAAGCTAATTTTTTGGCTAGGACGATGAGGGGTTATTCTAAGCCTCTGTCATTTGTAAACAATGTGCAATTTTCTTGGCACAATTCTCTTTTCTTTGGATTAATCTAATGCAGTTGAGTTGGGAAAAAAAAATTCGATAATTGAAATAGAAAATGGAAATAATTTATTAGGTTTAAACCAATTCGAAATTCAAAAATAAAAATAAATAATAATGGTTATGGTTTAAAAATTTAGAAAATTGACTCAAAAAATTAAAGAAATAAAAAAAAATCTATAAAAGAATGGAAAATTGTAAATGAAAATATGGAAATAACTGATTAGGCTTAAAAAAAACTTAATAATTCAGAATATTAAAATAGGTGCTCTCTTTAAGCTTATATACACAAAAGCAAACTAAAAAGAATTTTCTTAAGCATTAAGCATTCTTCTAAGGAGCTGAATTTTTTAATTCTTGTGAAACTATTCAAATTTTTTTCTTCTCATTTTTTGTTGGAAGTCATTCAATTACTGTTATAAAATTTGTATATTACTTTATTTAATATTATATAATGTTATTAGGTTATAATTATTAAAAACTATATAATATTTATGTTATAAAAAATTTATAGGCATTTTTCACAGAATTCGCTTTAGGCCTCTTTAACTATGGGCACGACACTATACCTACATATATAGACGAAGAGGACCCATTGGATATTTTTTTCGGTTCTTTGTATTATCTGATACAATATTTCGAATCGGTTCCAGTTCAGATATTCGATTCTGGATATTTTGTCCAGACCCATATGTATGTATTCAAATAAATTGTTGGAAAGAGAGACGACATTAGTAATGCATATACATCCGATAAAAAGAAGTTGATGAATGTCAACATAAATTAGCAAACATAAATAAGAGTCATATACTTGTGTTTTTTTTCTTTCTAATTCTTCTTTATTATTAGCCAAAGTTATTGTTTGGGTTACATATTGTTGTAAAAACATAGGACACACATTAAATAAACTCCATGGAGATTGATGAGTAATGACAGTTCTAGCTAATATGTCTACACTCTTATTTTGATCTCGGGATATATTACGAAATTGTACAACCGTAAATATGGAAGCCTAAGCCTCTATAGTTGACAAGTAGTGTTGTAGTCGGAGATTAGACGCTTTGGCTGTTAAAGCTCGATGTAAAATGAGATTGTCACCCTCGAAAATTATGTACCGATAGTCTTTGGGCCACCTAGCTTGCTTCGTCCAAATTAATGCAGTATATTCAGCTTTTTCTACAGTTAATCGTCCCTGGAACTTTCTCATGTCGGTATGTATGATAGCCCCGCTTTAGTTACAAACAACATATCTCAAACCATAGTTGGATTGGCCATGATGCATCATAATTGCATTTCAACCATCCAGCTTGTGGTCTTTTCCATTTTCTCTCTTACATCAATACCTGATGATGTTGTGGTGGACAAGTATTTGATTTTGTTCTTGTCTCTATAATCTTAGATTAAGTCATTCCCTTGTGTCACTTACAGCTATTAGAGTCATATACTTGTGTTAAGTTAATAATTTGAATAGACTTCACTCTCAACTAATTTATAAAGGAACGTACTATAATTATATATATTTTCCAAATCCGAATAAGAAACATATATCTAACATCTTTCTAGAATTTTGAGAGTCACAATGACCAACTTAGGTTTTTATATTGTTTATAGTTGTTATTATATCGATTTTATAACACATTATCAACATGATTGTTTTTTTCATCTATAATCAAATGACATCATAATGACCAATTTTCTACTTTAATATATCATCATATTATATATGCTAAATACTTAAATTCAATTTATATGTCAATTATAATTTTTGCTTGCACCTCAACAATAAATTTTGCTTTTTCAAAAATAATAAATGTCTAATAATATCATTTTGTGAAATTGCAATTGAATTTTTTTGTTGACAACTTTTATATAACAACAAAAACTAAGATATTCTGAATCTGACAAAAAGGGTTATTTAGCAAAAAAAAACATGATATTAAGGAAATAACAATATGTTTTCCTAAATTAAGAGAGTAACAATGTTAATATTATAACCCTTAACTTAACTAAATAGAATTAAAAATAAAATATATAGCCAAGATATTATAGTCTAGTAGCAATGATCACTTAGATTATCTCTTGACACCACGGTTCAATCTATGTTTTTCTTCAAAAGATTAAATGGACAAGTGGACCTAAGAAAACAAAAATAATAAATAAATAAATATTAGATGATATAAATATGTTGTGTTGACAAAATGAAAAGAAAAGAAAGAAATAAGATGTTAGAAGAGAGAAAATGAGTCGTGAATGTATAATAAAGATGGTGGGAGGAGACGATTCTAGGGTTTCTGAGGGTGATGAACAAGAAGCTATGATGATGGATATCGGGGCTAAGGGACCTCCTCTGGGAGATCCCCCGAATCCAGGGGTATTGTGGGCTGAGAAGGTGAGAGGGACGAGAACTGGAGGGATGGTTGCACTTGAACTTGTGGTGGATGATAGTTTTGTGGAGTATCGTATGATGGTGGCGTTTCCTAGTGGGAAGGGGAGTGAACATGAGATTACAATTGAGCAAGAAGTTTTAGATGTTATGAGTGGTATGTGGAAGTTTTGTATTGTGGTAAAAGTCCTTGGGCGGAATGTTCCGATAGCTGCGTTGACAAGAATGTTGCGAGAGTTGTGGAAACCTAATGGTTTAATACGTGTTACGGATTTGCCTAGGCAGTTTTACATGGTTTGTTTTGATGATGAAGATGATTACTTGGTGGCGCTCTCATGAGCTTTATGGAGATTGTTTGGCAGTTATCTCATGGTTCGAGTGTGGTCGTCAGAGTTTGATCCCTAAAGGGATGAAATTACTATGACACCGGTGTGGGTGCGAGTGTCGACCATTCCTGTTACTTACTATTACATAGCTATCCTAATGGGTATTGCGAAAGGCTTATACACTCCTATTAGGGTTGACCTCTCCTCTTTGAAATTTGATAGAGCACATTATGCTCTGGTGTATGTTGAAGTAGACTTTAAAAAACCTCTTGTGGGAACGGTTTTGGTTAACAAAGTGCGTTATTTTGTGGAGTATGAAGGTTTAAACTCGATATGCTCAGGTTGTGGTCTATATGGGCACTTGATTCACTCTTATTAGAGAGTTGCGGGTACGAGTGTTGCACATGTACTGTAAATTATGGTGCATGTGAGTGTGTCATCCCCATTAAAATAAGCTGAACCAATGTCTGATGGTTTTATGGTGGTGCGCAAGCCCGGAAAACACACATCAATTCTGACGGGTTTGAACAATGGAAATGGAAAGTTAACTAAAAAGGCGGCGAATAATGGAAAAGAGATCATGATATCATAGGGGATTGAAAATATGGTAATTTCAAATCGTTTTGGAAGTTTGGTGAGTAACAAATATAATCAGAATATTCCTCAAGATTCAGAGTTAATGAGAGCAGATAAGGAAAATATTTCTCCTATTAATTATTTGACAAATGGGTGGAGTATGCAACAAAGTATTGATAGGATACTTGTTAATGATGTGGATAAGGGTAAAAGTGTCTTTCGAGGGAACTCTAAGGATCCAAAGCCTTTTAATTTTAAAACAAATTTGAAAGTGGGCATTAAAATGAATGGGCCGAAAATGAAATCTTAAGTCAACAAGCCCACTAAACGTTTCATCTTTGGTATTACGAAGGGTGAAATGGGTTTGTCTCCTTTTGGAAAACGACAACTTCTTTACTCTACTGATAGTAATCTTCACAATGTCTCATCTATTTCTACTGGTTCTAATTTGGCAGAAGCTCTGGTAAAAGAACCACAAGGATCATATGTGGTACTTGAAAATATGGACCCTAATTCTCCAAGATTTGTATGTGATGCAGTCACTACGAATAACTAGTGGCTGGAGGTCCTTCCTGTTTTACCGCAAGATATGCCAATGTTGTTGTTGTCGAATGTGGAAAACATTTTAATGGAGGTCCGGTGTGAGCAGGTAACGAGTGTGGAGGTTACCTCGGGTTCATTCTGAGAGATACACTTATGGCTGCTATGTTGTCGGATCATTGGGTTAACTAGATTATGAGTTCGGTTACAGGGCCATTGATGCATGTCCTATGAAATGAAGAAAAGACAGCACCATTCACTCCGAAGAGGGGCTTTCGACAAGGGGATCCATTGTCACCATATCTTTTTGTATTATGCTTAGAACAACTTTGTCATTTAATTGAACATGCGATTAATGAGAAGAAATGGAAGCCGATATGCTTGTCTTGGGGAGTTCTGAAACTATCTTATATTTGCTAAGCAGATGATCTAATCATATTTGTTGAAGCATATGTGGCTCAGGTACGAGTTATATGTTGCGTGCTGAAGACCTTTTGTCATGCCTCATGCCAAAAGGTTAGGTTAGAGAAGTCGAAGATCTTTTTCTCTAAGAATGTCTCTCAGGATTTTTCACAACAGATCAGCGATGCAAGTGGCATTAAATCATTAAAGGACCTTGGAAAATACTTAGGTATGCCTATTCTTCAAAAAAGAATTAATAAGGAGACATTTGGTGAAGTGCTTGAGAAAGTTTCATCACGTTTATCTGGTTGGAAGGGACGATTCTTGAGTTTTGCTGGTAGAGTTACTTTATATAAAGTTGTTTTATCTTCAATGTTGATTCATAACATGAATACAGTTGCAATCCCACAATCCACTTTAAAGAAATTGGAGCAGGCTTCGCGAGACTTAATCTGGGGAAGTACAACTAACCAGAGGATGAGTAAAGTTTATTTGCGAAAGTCAATGGGTGAGCTTGGTATTAAGTCAGCCAAATCGATTAATCAAGCCTTATTATCGAAGCTAGGCTGGCGTTTGTTGAGGGATCATGAAATTTTATGGGCGAGAGTTTTAAGAAGTAAATACAAAACTACTTATGTTTGAGATCTCTCGTGGCTGCGTGCAAAAGGCTCTTCGACGTGGCAAAGTATTGTTATGGGTCTTCAGTCTGTTGTGATATTGGGTTTAATGTGAAATATTGGTGATGGCAGTCAAACATATTTTTTGGACTGATTTTTGGGTGATAACGTGCCTCTGATCAATGTTTGTATACGAAATGTACATGCTGAGTTATCGTCACTTAATGTCCGAGATTTATGGTGTGAAGGACATGAATGGTTTCTGGATTGTATTCGTTATTATGTGTCTCATGAAGTTTGATTGAAGTTATATGCAATTGTTGTTGATAATATTACTGGGATTAAAGACAAATAATGTTGGGGGAAGTAGTCAAGATGGTAAATTTTCTGTGAGCTATGCATATGTTTTGATCACAGGTGACACTTCTCCAAGACCGAATCTCTCGAAATTGTTTGCGCAAGTTTAGAAAGCTGATGTGCCTGAACGCATATGTCTTTTCCTATGGCAATGTATGCATCAGATCTTGATGACTAATGAAGAATGGTTTCATCGACATCTAAGCATTACGGCAACATGCTCTGACTGACGTAGTGGTACTGAATCTCGAATTCATGTATTACGGGTATGTCCTGCCATGTCGGGTTTATGGCTCCGCTTGATTCCAAGACAGAAAATCCTAGCGTTATTTAGTAGCTCTGTTCTTGAATGGATTTATGCAAATCTGGGCAGTAATGAGATGGTTTTCGACTGTGAATGAGATGGTGGAGCTAAAAATAGAGATGCGCAAATGTGTTTGGGGTTGTTGATCAATGTAAAGATCGGGTGAAATTTATTAAGGACATAGCAAAAAAATGTCAAAGAGTACAACAAAGTCTCACGGGGAGGGGGTGCAATGAGCTTCACAGCAAGTGGAGATAATGATTAGGTGGATATCACCGATAGATGGTTGGATGAAGATCAATATTGATGGCGCATCACGCGGGAACCCAAGGCTAGCATGAGCATGAGGAGTGTTGCATAATAGTTCTGGTGATTGGTGTGGTGGTTTTGCAGGGAATATAGGTATGTGCTCAGCACCGCTGGCGGAATTGTGGGGTTTATATTATGCACTTACAATTTCTTGGAACAAGAAGGTAACACATTTAGAGTTGAAAGTTTACTCCAAGTGGTGATGGAATTTTTTCGATCAGAACTGGTGATGATCATCCCTTATCCTTCCTAGTACATTTGTGTTATAGTTTTTTAACAAGGGACTAGATAGTCCGGATTACAAATACGTATAAAGAAGCAAACTATGTGGCAAACAAAAGGGAGAAAATGAGTCATTCAATGACTTGAGATGCACATAACTTAAAAAGAAACATATTGCATCAACTTCTACAAGTGGCATGATTGTTAATTAAGATGCCAATATTGTGGCTATGAAAGAAAATCCATAAACCACATGCTATTCACTTGCTCATTAGCCAGACAAGTTTAGACCTTGACAAATTTTCCCTCTCCACGTTACAACTTTGATAATCACTCCCTTCATTACAATGTGAACTACATCATCACAGAAGGACGGAACAATAAAATTCCTATTAACATCAGAAGATTATGGCCTTGGACTATGTGGACACTTTAAAAAAACCAAAACAACCACCTCTTTGAGGGAATGGTTTACAAAGTGATTGATTCGGTCACTAAGATCAATGATGATGCAATGGAATGGTCATCTACACAAGAGTATAAAGATGTCAATGTGATTCATGCAAACATTGTTAGATCACAAGCAAAATCTTGGAGAAAACCACTGAAACCATGGTTGACGTGCAACCTAGGAGTTTCTTGAGATCGAAATCCAAAGTCCTGTGGGCTGCTTGGATCCTTAGGAACTCTGAAGGTATTGTTCTGCTTCATAGCCTAAGATCTTTTATTGGAGTTAACTCGGTCCTACACGAACATTTTGAGTGTTGGTTGTAGTCTTTGAAAAGCATAGCTACCTGAAAATTCCAAGGGTTTATTTTGATGCGGCTAATAAAGACTTGTTAGGTGCTGTTTACTCCGCAATGAAGTGGCATTCCTTATCAATAAGGCCACAATATCAATTGCTCCATTAAAGCAAAACGAGCCCCAAGACAAGTTCAACAAGGCCTCTTTAATGACTGATTCATTAAAAGAAAACAAGGTCAAAGACAAGCCCACTCAGCTCCAACGGTCACCTCTTTGTCACGCCAAAAAAAGAACCTGCAAAGCATAGGCAAAGGACGTTCGTACAGCTTCAAACTGGCGGATCAGCACCAATAATGCTTTTGCTATCTTAAATACAATAGAGACAAATTAAGCCACTTGTGTGTACTAGGGTTTTCAATTCCCTGTATATAAATATGCTTATCTCCTTGTAAAGACTTAAGAGTAATATAATCAAAGTTCAAAGCTTTTCTTTCTTCTGCCTCTTTTGCTTTCATGGTATCAATGCCATGGATTCAATGGCTTTAGATGTTTACTCTCAACCTATTCTCAACATCACAAACTGTGTCACTATCATTCTCACATAGAAGAACTACACACTATGGAAAAGTCAGTTTGAGTCTTTTCGTTATGGCCAAGGTTTGCTGGGTTTCGCCAATGGAAGCTTTCGCAAGCATGCTGCCACGATTCATGTCCCAAGCGCTGACGAGACAACGATAGAACAGGTTGCTAATCCAGATCTACAAGAGTAGGAAAGGTTAGATCAAGTTGTAAAAGCTTGGTTGCTGATTTCCTTTTCTGAAGATATCCTGAGGCATGTTGCTAAAGCCAAAACCGCGCAAAAAGTTTGGCTCTTTTTGGAAAACCACTTCAATAAAGTCTCTTTGAACTGCAGAGAAAACTTCAGACTGCAAAAAAGGTGGAAAAATCAGTGAGGGAATACCTACAAGAAATCAAAGATGTTTGTGATCAACTAGAGACTATTGGAAGTCGTGTACCTGAAACAATGAAGGTCTTTGCTGCTCTCCATGGACTAGGAAGAGACTATGAACCTGTCAAGGCTAGCATAGAAGGACAAATAGACTCTCAATTTGTTCCCACTCTTGAAGACATCACCCCAAGACTGGTGAGTTACGATGACAGGTTGATGTGCTATCTAGCTGAAAATACAGTCTCTCCTCACCTCGCCTTTGATGCTGAGAGATCTGACACATCTCTAGCATATTACATCAACAACTACAAAAACAAAGGAAGAGGTAACTTATCTGGAAGAAACAACTCACGTGGAAGAGAAAAATTTTCCACCCATGTAAGAGGCTTTCATTCTCAGATCTCTGCTCTAAATACTCAAACATCGAACAACAATGGTGATCGTCCTATATGTCAGATATGCAGAAAGGTTAGCCACCAAGCCATAAAGTGCTGGCACAAATTTGATAACTCGTACAGTGATGACCCTTCATAAGCTCTTGCTGCTATGAGGATAACTGATGTGACTGATCATGGAGGGCAAGAGTGGTACACTGACACTGGTGCTACTGCATATGTCATAAGCTCGGCTCAACACCTAAATCAATCCATGCCATATCAGGGATCAAACACATTCATGGTAGGAGATGGTAACTTCCTTCCTATCACTCACACCGGATCATCTAACCTGCCATCAACCTTAGGTAATCTACCATGAAAGGATGTATTGGTTTGTCTTAACATTGCTAAATCTCTTCTGTCTGTGTCTAATCTTACCATTGCACTTTTAAGTTTGATTGTGACTCTGTGCGTGTGAATGATAAGGAAACAAAGAGGTTGATGGTTCTGGGAAGCAATCTTAATGGTCTTTATCTTCTGGATGGATTGAAGGCTCAAGCTCTCTATTCTACACGACAACAATCAACATCAGATGAGGTGTGGCATAAAAGACTTGGTCATCCTAGCTCTCAAGTCCTCCAACAATTATCTGCATCAAAATCTATCATTATAAATAAGCAAACCAAGAGCATGTGTGAGGCGTGCCAGCTTGGGAAGAGTTCAAGATTACCATTTTCTGCTTCTTCTTTTGTAGCTATGAAACCATTGGAAAGGATCCATTGTGACCTCTGGGGACCTTCTCCAATTAAATTTGTTCAAGGGCTTCGTTTTTATGTAGTGTTTATTGATAACTACTCCAGATTTTGTTGGTTATATCCTTTAAAAGCAAAATCTGATTTCTTTCAAGCATTTACTATCTTTAAAGCTCTTGTGGAAAATTAGTTTAATGCTCACATACAGACCTTTCAATGTGATGGAGGTGGGAAATTTGTAAGCAAAGTCTTCACTCAGCTCTTGCAATAATTATGGATTAAATAGCTAATCTCTTGTCCATATACCCCTCAACAGAATGGTTTAGCAGAGCAAAAGCATAGACACATAGTTAAATTGGGTCTGTCTATACTATTCCGAAGCAAAATACCTCACAAATATTGGGTGAAGGCTTTCTTTACAGCAAACTTTCTCATAAACCTACTTCCATCATCGGTTTTTGATCACAAAATGAGTCATTTGAATGCCTAAATGGTTCCGTCCCAGATTACACTTCATTAAGAACATTTGGTTGTGCTTGTTATCCCACTCTCAGATACTACAATCAAAACAAAATTTGATCCTAGATCTCTGCAATGTGTTTTCATTAGCTACAATAAAAAATATAAAGGTTATCGTTGTCTCCTTCCAACTACAAGTAGAGTCTTCATGATATGTGCTCTTTGATGAGACACAATTTCCTTTTGCAGATCGGTATTTCAACACAACTGATCATCAAAACACTCCCATGTTCAATGTTTGGCTCAAAGTTTTTCCCATCGAACGACAACCTGAATCAAGTCCTACTAGCAAACCTGACTCCTCTCAAGTGTATTATGAGATTCCAATGCCAAGTATACTAGCTCCAACTCTCTTTGTTGAAGAAGATTCATCTCCAACACCTCCAATAGTCGAAATCACACAACAGAGCTACCACTTCAACACCTACTGTCTCAGAAACTGTGAAAACAAATGAGTCCACTGCAAGGGAAGAGACAAGTTCTAGGTGTACGATGGGCTTACATCCTGCTTATATAGGCAACAATTTGCCTTCTTCTCCCTGCAGGATGGATACATCTGAGCATTCACCTACACTCTCGTCTCTCTCTCCATTAGAAACTGCTGCTACACCTCAATCACAACACACCATGGTCACACGAGCCAGAGCTGGAGTTTTTAAACCTAACCCACGATATGTGATGGTTACACAACGCACCTCATATCATGAACCTCGCACTATTACAATAACTTTAAAGGATGAAAGTTGGACATAAGCAATGACAGAAGAATACAACAATTATGTGGAAACTGCAACTTTTTTGTTGGTTTCATATGAACCAGACATGAATGTCTGGGGAAGCAAATGGGTCTTTAGAACAAAATTGAATGATGATGGAAGTTTGGACAAGTTAAGAGCTCGTATAGTTGCAAAAGGCTTCGAACAAGAAGATTGCATATACTACCTTGAAACATATAGTCATGTAGTTAGAACCGCAACAGTTCGTTCAGTCTTACACCTTGTAACATTCAAGCAATGAGATATTAAGCAAATGGACGTTAAAACGCGTTTCTACATGGAGAATTGGCTGAAACGGTTTACATGAAGCAACTTGCTGGTTTCGTTGATCCTACAAAACCAAACCATGTTTGGAAGCTACACAAAGCTCTATATGGTTTAAAACAATCCCCTAGAGCATGGTTTGACAGATTTAGCTCATTCCTAATTGAATTTGGTTTCACATACAACATTAAAGACCCGTCTCTTTTCTGTTACAATAATGGGAAAGACTTGATCTTGCTGTTGTTATATGTTGATGATATGGTTATCACTGGAACAGCTCAGATATTTGGTCAAAACTGCTTGATGCTCTGCACATAGAGTTTCGAATGAAAGATTTTGGACAGATTCATTACTTCTTGGGCATACAAGCAGTTGAACATCCAAATGGTCTGTTTCTTTCACATGAAAAATATGCAGAAGACTTGCTGACAGCTACTGCAATGCGTGAATGCACATCCATGCCAACACCATTGCCTCTTCAACTTGACAAGGTACCTAATCAAGATACTCTCTTCGACAATCCAACTTACTTTCGATGTCTTGCAGGAAAACTGCAATATCTGACATTAACAAGGCCGGACATCCAGTTCGCAGTCAAATTTGTGTGCCAAAAGATGCACCAACCAACCGTTTCAGACTTTTCCTTGCTCAAACGGATTCTCCGTTATATGAAAGGCACAATCACCATGGGAATCAGTTTTAATAATGACACAGATTGCACCTTTAGAGCCTACTGTGACAGCAATTGGGTGGGCCGCAAAGTCACAAGAAGATCAACTGGTGGTTTTTGTACATTCCTTGGTAGCAACATTATCTCTTGGTCTTCAAAACGTCAGCCAACAATCTCCAAAAGCTTTACCAAGGCAGAGTATCGATAACTCTCTGAAACCGCCTCTGAAATCGCTTGGCTAAGCCACATGTTTTGCGAAATGGGCATACTAGTGCATAACGCACCTGAGCTTTACGGTGACAATATGTCTTCACTTTATCTCACAGCCAATCCGGCTTTTCATGGAAGAATAAAACACTTTGAGCTTGACAATTACTATGTTCGTGAACGTGTTGCCCTTGGAGCTCTTGAAGTCAAGCACATCCCAGCTCACTTACAGCTAGCAGACATCTTCACCAAATCACTTCCAGTTGCTGCTTTCTTTGAATTACGCTTCAAACTTAGCGTTGATTTCCCACCAACTCCAAGTTTGACGGAGGGTAATAAAGCCACAATATCAATTGCTCCATTAAAGCAAAACGAAGCCTAAGATAAGTTTAACAAGGCCTCTTTAATGACTGATTCATTAAAAGAAAACAAGGCCTAAGACAAGCCCACTCAACTCCAATGGTCACCTCTTTGTCACGCCAAAAACAGAACCTATAAAGCATAGGCAAAAGATGTTCGTACAAGTTCAGACTGGCGGATCAACACCAATAATGCTTTTGATATCTTAAATAAATAGAGACAAATTAAGCCACCTGTGTGTGGACTAGGGTTTTCAATTCCCTGCATATAAATATGCTTCTTATCTCCTTGTAAAGACTTAAGAGTAATACAATCAAAGTTCAAATCTTTTCTTTCTTCTGGCTCTTTTGCTTTCACTTATATGCCCTTTCTATTCGTTTGATTTTGGAAGTTAGGAAAATTTCGTTTTGGAGACTAGAATTTGAAACAAGAGAAGCAAACAAGGTAGCTTTATTAATTGTCTCATCAATTACACGTCAGGATCACAGACAATACTACATCGCTCAAGGTGGACCCTCTTGGTTATTTTCTCATATTGAGTTTGATAGAGGAAACCCGTCCCATAGTGCTTTTTAAAATGTGATTGTCTATGAACTTTGGTTGTAACTCATTTTTTGGAACAATTATTCATATCTAATATATACTTTCAGATGAAAAAAAATTAATATTTTATCAATAATGAATAACTTAAACCTATAAAACATTGAAAAGCAGGTACATAAAAAAGTTAAAATTCTAGAAAGAAGATATTTATGTATATACAACTTTAATATACTACCTCAAAGTTTGATTTTCTAAATATTTCACTTAAGAAAATCATAAATGCTTAATTATTTTGTCTTTCTTTTTAAATTAATTATAAGAAAAATAAATATCAATCTAGTTACCACCCAATAACATTACTATTTATGCTCTTGTAATTAATTAGTTTTGTAAAAATCAAGATACACTATTTGAATTTTTAGAAACAGAGGTAGTATTTATTAATAGCAATAACAAATTTTATGTGAACTTTTTATTTATACATATAATTATAGTTTTATTTCACCAATGTAATTGTTAGTAAAACTACGACGCAGTCCAAATGTTAGATATAAGTTATATATTAAATAAAAAAAACCATAAATGTACTTGTTAATAGATAAATCAACGATAACAAATAATATATTTGTATAATTTAAAGATTAATAAACTAAAGAAAATAATTTCAGTATAATTATATTGTTAGAAATGCATCCTAATTACAAATAATAGAGAAGAGAAACTTGTAATAGCTAAGAAATAGAGAAATTTGTGTCTTAATTTTGCTATATAAACTTATATTTTTGGCTATTGTCATACAGTTAAGTAAAAAGATATTTCTTGTTAGTCCGGAAAAATATCAAATTATCCGAAAAAACAATTATCCAAAAAATACACAAATAACCGAAAAAGCTCATATTCTATATATCTACATGTATTTGGGTCATTAGGTACCCGTTCTATACATGATATCCTCATGTATTACTTGATATCTACATACATAAACAAAGAAGATCCATCTGATATTTTGTTCTCGTTATGAGTACTACCTAGTATTCGTTATTTTTGTTTGGTTCTGGTTTGGGTATTCGGATTAGAATAATTTACCCCTACTTTTCTGGAATCAAATTTCCCAAAAAAATATTCCAGAAGATCCGGAGCCGTACAGATCCGAGTCGACCCAATTTTAACTGACCCGAACCTGTCCGGAACGGAACTAAACGGTCAAAATCAGCAGAAACAAGTTGAATCTTCCTTCTCGGTTTCAGTAACGATTCGTTCTCACGTTTGATCGATCCTCTTCTCCTTCACGCACGCCTCTTTGTAGATGTAAGTCAGCTCCATTTCATCATCCAAATGAGTCTTTCAAGCTTTCGGTATCATCTTATTATCGTCGCAATCAAATCTTTTATGCTGAATTT